>VUQG01023264.1:117261-141059 GCA_015106755.1 Etia nguti
GGGACACACCCCCCCCCCCCCCAAAAAAAAAAAAAAACGGATGCATGAGTTTATTTTTTACAGTTTGTTTGGAAACAGATAAAATTATTGGTAGGGTTAATTATTCACCCAAATCACATTTGACCGGGAACGTCTGAGTCCGTTTTCTCTTCAGTATATTATACATTAGACAAACAGTCATTTGATCCAAACTATTGATTAGTGCAGCTTTAATTTACAACAGCTCTTCTAGCAGCTGTCTGCAGCTGCTGTAATTACTATATGAAGTACGGAAAGAGAACAGCAGTGCAAACAGATTGTTAGACATAAAAAAAACCCTAAAAAAACAAACCTATCACGGTGGGCATATTTATGCTGTGCAGCACATAAAAGGAAATAAAAAGTCTGCATACCTGTGGTGTAATGACCTCATAAAGAGCGTAGTTAGTGTACTCTGTACCGATCCACACTTTAACCCCAGGCCTGGTCACATAGTTCTTCAGATGATCGAGGACGGTATCATAACCTTTTAGTTGCACACAGAGGGCCCCTTCACAAGAGGCATTCAAGTACACCTTCAACTCTTCTGTCACCCGCTCCGTGTGGAGAAAGAGCCTGTTACATGACATGAAGGGAAAGAAATACTGCATATCCTTTTACATAACATATAAACCACTGATAATAGGTTTGTAGCTGGTATTTGTGATGGGAATTATAGGAAAGGAAATTTAAAAGGATTTTTATTTGGTGAAATGTGGTATCTAAATATGAACGTACCAGATCTCATCCATTGTGAGTAGAGTGTAGGAGTAGAAGAAAGGATTGTAAGGGATGTCATTGCCACGCATATTGAAAAGCCCTAAAAACAAATAAAAGAAAACATCTCAATGTCAGCAGGTTCATTTATTTCCTCACTGGGATCAATTTGGGCCATGAAGCGCTCTTTGCATATATTGTGAGACTTACGTGACTCTCTCTGTGTTGCTGTTATTTCAAAACAGGCTCCAATTCAAGTCAGAGTCACGCACAGTCTTATGAATGGTACCCTTCCTGTGTTGGTTTGGGAGTAGACTGCTTTTGTATAATTCAGTCTGCAGAAATCTTGCTTATTACCGATTCAATCACATCATTTAAACAACCTGTCACTTAGAGTGATGGAGCTGGAGGAGTGATTTTAGGTTGACATATAGAGAAATTGTTTGAATACATTTTTAAGCAATTGTTTTTTTTATCGTAATATTCTTTATCTCAAAGGATACTTTTTTGTAATTACTTTCTTTAAAGTTAAAATGTTCATTACTAGGGGGGAGATTTTGTGTTTAGACAGTATAAAAGATGGACATGGCTTCCAGATCGGAAGATGGAAAGTAAAGTTGATGTACCTTAAAACTGCATTCTTTTAATTGCCAACAGGGGGTGATAGCTGACTCTCCTTATGAGGTTATAGGCTCAGTCACTCATTTTGGGTCATAATTGAGAAACAAGTAGCAAAAATAGCTCATCTCAATTCTATTGCGGTTGTGTCCATTTACCACAGGTTTTTCCCTTCAGAGTTTACAGCTGAATGCTGACTGGTTGACAAGAGGGCTGATACAGGAAAGGAGCCACACTGGAGTTCATCAGAGTCAAAAACAAAAACGTGTTGCCTGCTTACTTTCGATACTGCCTCCATCAGGCAATAGATGCTCTCTGCAAGTAGACATGCTATCTCTACCTCCCAGTGGTCTGCCAGTACATTCCCAGAAAACTATGTTCAGCCTGTTATGCTGCCTGTTGCCAACAGCGTTGGGTGTAAAACGTTCCAAAGTAATTTGAGTGGGTGATTTGCGGTCATGTCATCCAGCCCTAATGGATGGATGGATTACTTGGCTGGTTGTCCATTCAATAAAGGTTACATTGACTTGCTGCATATTGGTACAACATGTTATGACATGAAAGAAAGGCCCTGGCCCTAGTTTAACTTCAGTTGACATCTGATCAGCCCAATACATCGACAAGTCATAACTTCTTAGGCTCTTCACCTTTAGTTCATACGGAAGGATCAAGTATTTAAAAAACAAAAACTGCTAAAGTATACTATTATACTTTAGCAATACTTTAAGAACATTAAAAAAGGTATCTGGCTTACATTAGAGTCTACAACTGTGACAGAAAAACAAATTACATTTTTACCAACAGTAATGATTTGTTTTCTGATTTTTTCTCTTTTAGATAAAGATATCCTTGCTATGTGTCTTTTTGCTCATATTTTGTACTCATAGACCCCCTAATGGTGAGACTATTCCTTAAAATGCAACCAAATCATCTCTAGTCAACCCTTTTTGTAATCATGATATTAGCAGTGTTTCATAGTTTTTTTTTTTAAGTTATTAATTAATTAATTAATTAGAAATGAGAAAGAAAAGTCAGTTTTCTACTCAGCCGGCCGGAGGCTTTGTCTGTGTTTAAGTGACACTAGGCTGGCTGTTACACTGTAGAAAACAAGGCCTGAAGCAAACAAATATGCAGTGCAGCTGCATGTCACTGGTAGACAGCATGTTGTTACTGGTACTGAACAGTTAGGACCACAAAAACATCTAAAACAGATCTGTGACATTTTCAGGTTAATTTATATGCTGCAGCTGAGCAGCTTGTCGGGACAGGATGTTGGGCAAGTAAAAGAGCAATAAGAAAAGTTATTCAATTTCAGGGGGACTTTAAAATTAACTGATATTTCCTTCTTGTCGTGCTGAATAGGGGAATGTAGTTCTGTACATTCAAATAAGCTTGAATCAAATGGGGGGAATTTAAATTCTGCCCTCGTGGTGGTGAAGAGCGTCTATGACCTGCAATGAATACATTAGAGCTAGATATACATAAGCTGCCTTTCTCAGTGATCCAGTTGTAGCTCAGTATAAATATGCACCATAATTAACTAAGGCATTTCTGAACAGCATTATGGATAAGATTGCAGTTACTTACAAGCCGTTTCATCCAGCGCTGAAAGCAGGAGGCCTGTGGGCTTGTATGGATTGTCCCCCATCTGAGTCCGTATGTGCTCCACTTTTTCCTGCCAGTTCCTCTCTACAAATATACACATTTCATTTTTCTTTGCATCCTGTGAGGCACATTTGATGCTAATGTGTCATAGCCGTGGTCCAGTGTGCTTTTCTCCATGGGAGGACACTTAATATCCTCAAAGGGTGGCTGTAGCTCAGGAGGTAGAGCAGGTCGTTTGTTAATCGGAAGGTTGGTGGTTCAATCTACAAGATACTAACCCCAAGTTGCTCTAGATGCATCCACTGGGATGTGGTTTAAAAAAAACAAACCCCAAATGTTATTATTAGCAAATAATGCCAAAATAGTTCGAACAGAATGTCTTTAACCCCAACTCTTGATTATTAACACATTATCAATATTTAATTTTTAGGTCAAATAATCAATACAGATTATCGTCACACTGCTAGTTCACACAGTAATTCTCTGGGTGTTTGTTACTAAGAGAATTTAAATCTCTCATCATCAACAACAACTATCTTGATTTCCTCAGGTGAATACTGGTGGCATCTCCTGAGCATGTGATTGCTATAAAAGGTTGCTAACCAGATCACCTTTTCTCTTAGGAAGTTAATGGCATGCCAGAGTTGTGTTTGCAGTTCCTTCCACTGATTGTAAGTGTCAAAAATATCTTGTTAACAGACATAAAAGACCTGCTAACTTACTCAAATTCTGTCAGAAATTCAAGTCTACTTTTGAAATTTGACTCACATTTGAAATGCCTCACACAGAAAGGTGACAAATTTGTGGAGAACTGGACAAAGTACATAAATACTAATGCAGATGCACCAAAACAGGGTACAGCAACACTAACTGAAACACTGAATGGGAAGAGAAAAAAAAAATCAGCACATCATATCCAATCCAAACAGTGGTCTCCACTGTTAAGTAGAACAAGACAATTTCTCTTTGCAAAATCATCCATGGGCTTGTTTGTCTTTTCAAAGGCTTGCAGAATCTAGGCCAAATAACACTGATGGGGTTGCATCGAACACACTGGGACCCATCTGTGTGTGTAACCAGTGTCATAGTGAATCAGAATCTTTGGTAACTCTAAACGGATCTCAAAAGCACAGGTTTTATGAGGTATTCTATGCTTTTCAGACATAAAACCTCAAATTATTAACTATATCAACTAACTACTATTATCTTAAATCAATAAATTGCTTTCAGTGCTTCACTTGTAGCCCTTATATTTTTTAATATAATTGTAGATCAGCAGCACCTGTCTCTATTTGTTAATCTTCCAATAAACTGGTGATCAGTTCAGGATGTACCCCGCATCATGCCCTATGACAGGTGGGAATGACTCCAGCTCAACCATGATGCTAAGTTGGATATACGGAAGAAAATGGATTGATGGATCTCTGTAATATAATGCTTTTGAGCTCAGACATACTCCAAAGCCTGTCTAGTAAATAGGTCCTTTACTCTGACGTGCAAGCTTCTCATTACTTAATGGACTTCTTCCAGACAGTTAGCCAAGCAGAAGAACAAGCTTTCGTGTGTAAACTATGAGACAATATTTGCAAGCTATATGGATTTCTTTTTTGTCCAGCTTGTAGTCACATACAGTCCATTAGGTTTATGGTGCTCTCCATTTATTCCATTTGTTTATTCTGACCATAAACTGGACAATATCCTCATCCAGTCTGTCTAAGTTGGTATTTGATCCATCAGCCTGCTGTAAAACCATCGACAGGCTATTTATGGCTCCGTTTGTGGAGCACTTATTGCGCTCTGTCCAGTTTGCAGGTATTTATCAGCACACAGATAAAAAGGGCCACACAGGTAGACCAACAGACTGAATGATGTGTGCTCGTAACAATCGTAAACACACATACACATAAAGGAAACCTACGTATGACTCGTTCAGGCAGGCGGGTGAGGCTGTCAGGCGGGACCGACGGTCTTTCCTTCCACACTTTGTCGACCAGGTTCTCGGTGATGGACTTGAGGCTGCGATCGCTCGACTCCAGATTGATGTTGTAGTCTTCCTGCGTTTCTAATGGATGAAACTGCAGATGATTACACACGCTGAACCGAATCAATCACAAGTAAACAGTCTGCATGGCGTCTGGAGGCTTTGTCAATAATTTTCCCCATCTACTTAGTGAGCAGTTTATTGATGTTAAGCCAGACTGACAGGTGGGGAAGAGACGGGAGACTCACTGAGAGAGAAGAGGAAGGGATCAAAGCCGATCTCGTCACCCTTTGGCACTTCTGAGATAAGCCACTCTGCCACACTGCTGATGGACACTAGAGAGTATCACACATGAAAGACTGCAGTCAGGTAATCTGAGAAAATGACGCAGAAGGTGGAAAACATTGCAGCAATTTTAAAAACAACTTTTGGGCTCATAAATGAATATAAAATAAAATGAGCACAAAGGGGAATTTTAAAAATGTCTGGTTTACTAAACTGCAGTAAAATTTCATCAGAAAATACAGTTTCTATCAGTGAAATGATTGTAACATTGAAAGCAAACTTTGACCAGTTGAACTGGTTCAGTGTCAGTGTTACAAGTGGGCCTTTGGGGTGTAGGTCCATCCAGAAAGCTCACTTGACTTCTGATATTTAAAACATGCTTAAGTTATTGCAAGCCAATTATTTGGTTAACAGTATTTGCAACAGTGGATGGGCCTATGCAAGTTAGATATTGGGAAATGCCCCACTAAAAAGTGGTCATTCAGTTTGTGCAGCTGTTGGGTTTTTTTGTTGTTGGTTTTTTTAACCCCCCCTCCCCCCGAACTCTGAACTTCTGCACAAGTTTTTTTCCTGTTTAAAAGGAGTTTTTCTTTCCCACTATTTCCAATAGTTTGCTCAAAGGAAGGTCGTGTGAATATTGTAGCCCTTCAGGCGACTAATGTTATATATAAATAAAACTGAATTGAGAATACTGTATGAGACACCTTTCTTAAACTTCCATTACTACCCAGCTCATAATTAAATAAATACATCTCAGTTGGTTGGTGGATTTTAAATTTTATTTGAAAGCGGTCATAAAGGAAATACGTGCTGGCAAATGGCAAAACAATGAAGTTAATGCAAAACTGAATAAGCCACAATATTCATTTCAATTTTTGCAATTGAAAGTTGACGCAGTCCTGAATCTTCCACCCAGTGTTTTGGGTTTTTGTTATGGACCCATGATTTGTTCTTTTGGATGCAACAGATCATTTATGTTCAAGTTCTGTATTATTTAGTCTTAATAATTGTTTTTCCCAGCACCTCTGGGTTTTGTTTCTGATTCTTGTTCGACTATGTGAGTTCCCTTTCTCGTCCAGTCTCTTTGTATCATCTCCGTGTTTGCCTCCCCAGCCAAGTACCTGTGTCTGTCTGGTCTCTCCCTCTCCCGTCTTCGTGGTCCCTGTTTAGTTCTGTAGAGTTAGCATGTTTTAGTTCTGGTCTCAGTGTTTGTCACTTCCTGTTTAATTTTCTCTCTCGTCCCACGTTTTGTTCAATTAACTCAGTTAAGGAACTGACCAGAACAGAAGTCTTGAAAACTGGAGAAGTAGAGGATTTTCTTTTATTAATGCATCAATGCCGTGCCTGACTAACCAAAGGATTATACTGTAGGTATCAGGTTTAGCTGTGTGGCTGGCGAGGAAGGACCCAAACGCAGGGCTCTGAGACAAGGGAATTAACTTACATGACCCTAAGAATCACACAGAATATTCAAAACATACAACATAATTTCCAGAACTAGAAAACACTGGGTCTGTGACCCAGTACCATGACAGTAGAAGGTCAGTGTACTGAATTAAATGCTGACTTTTCTATGTTTTCTTCTTGTTTACTTTTCAAAAAGCCTACAGCAGTTTTGTGAAATAAAAAAAACAACATCTAAGAAGGCTTGCTTTTTATTACACAGTGCATGTAATTAAAAAAAAGCACTCCATTTTGAAGTTGAAAGGTTATTTATTTTAGTAGCATTAGGTTAATGAGACCCATACGCAACCTCAGAGTCAATAAGGCCTGGTCTGAATTTTGCCTGTAAAGAATGAACTCCTTTCTTCGTAACACTTAATATTAGCAAAGCCTCCCTGAATTTGAATTTTAAAGCTGCCTATCTGAAGAGCAGAGGTCAAATCAACATTCAGAGCCATGCATCACTCTGTCTTTATAAATTTTAATGCGTTTTTTCCGTATTTGCCTGACAGTACTTTTCAGCCTTCCCTACCTCTCTGTGTGTTGCAGCCTTAGAACCATTTGTTGCTCAGTAATTTCCTAAAACTGTTTCAGCAAATGTTTCCCTGACCAGGAATGCAAATGCTGAGCATTTTCAGCTGTGGATTAATACATACATGGCTGTAATGTAAGTATTTGTATTATGTGTATCATATACATGGCAGTTGTATGGGCAATAGAGGAATATGTCACATAACCTTTATGATAAACTGTTATCATAAAGGAGTGGACACAGGCAGGAACAATAAATAGGTAGGTTGTAGATTTAAAAGATGCTCATTTGGCACTAAGTGACCCAAAGTGTGCCATATATGTTTGTATATATATACATGTGTATATATAAAAATACACACATGGTCTTTTGCTACTACAGTTCATCTGCTTCAAGCTTTGATGTGTTCGATGTGATCAGGACTTGCTTGCGTTCTTAAAGTCAATGGTGTCATGTGATTGGCTGACTAGATATTTGCATTACTGCACTGACGAACAGGTGTACCTAATGAAGTGGCTGGTGAGTGTATGTGGCGCTTTACAGGGCTGACCTTTAGTGCGTTCAGTTCTCTTTTTCCTGAAATCCTTGAATGACATTGGGGGTCATGAAAAGTGATAAATTGTAAGTCTCATAAGTTGCAGTGTCTTAATTTTTGCATCGGTGTTAAAGATTTTTGTTAATGAGCAGTGTTTAATGATATTAACTCTGCTATAATGTTAACATGGTTTTTAAAAAAGGAAAAAAAGGAAACATTTAACTGGAATCTATGGGTGCTGGGTTGTCATAACAAGTAAGCAAAACATGACCACTCCTACCATCTTTTTCCAGCTCCCAGTTGCAGTCCATCTGCCTCTCAGCTTGAACCCAATAGCGGCTATCTGTCCACAGAGCGGCCTTGTTCAGGGTAACTACGGCAGTGCCTGGGGAGAGGCAGGAAAACAGCTGCGTTATAGAGAGGGCAGCAGCGACAGTGAATTACAAATGACTATAAATGTCAGAGTTGACTCAGTACAATGTGTGACTGGACAGCTAATCTGAATTTTAAAAATGTATGTGTGATTGGATGAGAGGGTGAGGAAGAAACAGTGATAGCAGTCTGGTAATGTGGTGTGGATATATAATCAGGGTTTACATTATCATTCCACTGTTGCACCTTCACATCACAAATACCCATCAATGAATCTTAATAAAAGCCCAGAAAATATGGCTTCTCATAACAGAGTTTCACATAGATTTGATGGAGTGTAAACAGTGCCTTACTGAACTGTCATCTGCTTTCTTATTCTTTCATTCATGCAACAGCTGAGTACAGACATGTACATGATCATTTCTCTAATTTACTTCACAGTTAAAGCGTGAAAACAGAGCTCATCATTTCATAGTGAAGTTCCACTGCGAGGGCGAGCGCCTAGTCTTGAGGACATGCAGCCATGCAGCAAGTGATAGCGGGGAGAACAAATGAATCAGGAGCGAGATGTATGGCGAGGATGTGGGATGAAAGCAGAGGAGCTGCGTGACCGAAGATGTCGGGAGTGAGTCATGGGGATGAGGAGGATTGAGGCAGAAAAGGATTGTACCTGCAGAACCAGTGAAACCAGTCATGAAGGCCATCCTGGCGTCACGTGGTGCAATGTATTCACTCTAACGGGAAAAAAAGCATACACAAACTCAAACACAACAAACACACATGAGCTTTAATCTCAGATGAAATAATTATGATGGACAGCATGTGTACCAGGTGAGCATCGGTGCCAGGGATAATGTAGGCAGAAATACTCATGGCACGCATTTGCACTCGTAGCTCCTCCAGCTGGAGAGAGGTGTTTACTGCTGTGCTGGGAAGGTACTACAACACACACACAGACACAGCAAGAGTAAAAATCTTCAGACTGAATTAAAACTTGAGGAGCTGCTGATTCATCCATCTCTGTATTTCCCTCCGTAATCATTAACTGCAGTCCATGTGCCGTAATCATTAACTAAGTGTACAAAACTCATGCAACATGTCCTGATCTCTGGGATTGGAATTTTTAGTTAGTGTTCAAGTTGATGTTTAGTTTTTTCCTGTTATCCCCTGCCTTTATGTGATCCTCTTGATTGCTTTGGCCCCCCAATTAGTCCGCTGTTTGTGGCCTGTCCTATTGATCTCTAAAATTTCAGATGGTTTCCAAAATTCTGACTTACTCAGAAATTTGAGTCAATAAGTTGAAGTTTTGAGTCAATAAATTTTCAACTCATTGACTCAAATTTCTGAGTAAGATCATTTTTTAAATTATTATTATTATTATTATTATTATTATTATTGGTGTGAAAAACAATCTTCCATATATTTTGGACCCTGGATTCAACCTGAAAAAAAGGTTTGGTCTGTTATTCAGCCTGCCTCTAGTCCTGCATATAGATCAGTCACATTTTTGACTTCAACTTTATTTTCAGCTTCATTTGTGTAATTTTAGCAAAGAAATCAACAGTATCCTCTTATATAGATATTCAGTTGACAAGCTAATCTTACCGGTGGGGTCGAAGAGCAGTTCCTTTCAGTTGATTCTCGTGCAACAGCACCATCAGTGTTTCCTGAAATTGCATGTACACAGAGGTAAAAGACCTTGGAAAAGTGATACAAGTGACTGAACTGAGCTATGCAACCACATTTTTGGATTAGTCTAATCTTTCCCTTTAAAAGGGGCTTATCGTACCGAATCTTTTCAGACAATCTGAAGGTCACAGCAATCTGTGGGACCTCAAGGCTTTGAGGACAAGAGTTAGACTGGACGCACAGAGTTCATATCAATCCTATCAACCACAGCTCATCCAGCAAGAGAAGTGCAATCAATCAAGACACTCTAATTCTGTCACGTGCAAGTTACTGCTGATCAAAAACTGCTCTGGAGAGTTTAAGCAGTCAAATTTTGTGAAAAGAAATACAGACAAGTAAAACCACCAGGCACGGAAAGAGAAGAATGCATATACTTCATTAAATGCAAGTCTTCTTTAAATGGTCTAAGTGCTTAAATCATGCAGTGTATGTACATGCAGATTGTAACTATCCCTATAACAGCAGCTCCTACATGTGAGCTGTTCACCACTTGACAGTTTCTGTAATCACTGTAAACAAAGAGAAATATTGATCGCCACAGTGGTTCAATAAAAGTCTTCACACAGAGAGCAGATCCTAATCACAGAGGATAAAGAGGAACTTTTTATTTTTACCTGTTAGTGCTGCTAGGTACAGAGCCAGCAGCCAGCTGTAAGAAGGCATCTTGACACTCCGAGCCCTTTGCAAACAGATCCACACACGGAGTGGCTGAGGATCTGATGTTGCATGCAGCTTATGTGTGAAAGTGTGTGGGGGTGTTGCTCGTAAAAGCATTACTGCCCTCTCTCTCTCTCTCTCTCTCTCTCTCCCTCGCTCCCTCTATCTCCTCCTCCACTGTCACCATTCATTATCTCCCTGATAGGAATCATGTGTGGTGGCACTGGAAGTGAATCTTAGTACTTGGAAATATTCCTGACCAAAAATATGTATCCATCCATTAAAAACACCCACCTGTTTTTTTTGTGGGCTTTTTTTTGTTTCCCTTGCATCAACAGTTTTGATTGTATTATGATGTAATTCAGTGGCTGTGGGTTAGAAATTCCCACTTTTTTTGCATTTTTGAACACTACTGTTATTGTTATTGTTTGTGTATATAAGAAGAGAGCAGCAGTATTACACTGAACAACATGGATAAAGCTGCTTATATTCCGTGACTGTGTGATTGGAGAGTGTTTGCCAGGTTAAGGGCAAGAACAGGACCCAAACGGAAGACTTCCTTGTTAGAGGCAGTGAATTTATTTACAGTGAGAAGTGAATGGTGAAAAGTAAACAGTCCCAAAGTCATGACTCCATTCGTGGTTACTCCTGACTCCCGTGCAGTCTGGGGCTCGGGCCGCTCCACCACAGCCTTAATCTTGGCCGGGTCCGCCCGGAGCTGCCCCTGTTCCACAATGAAACCAACGAATGTGGAACTCGCATTGCTCACCGTTTACAAACAGAGGGTTCTCCGGTAGCCACTGAATAACAAGACAAATGTGATTCTCATGATGGAAAACATTAGAAAGTTGTCAAGGTAAACGAAAACAAAGTGATTCATGATGTCCCTCAAAATGTCGTTCACCAGAGCCTGGAAAACTGCTGGGGCGTTTGTCACACCGAAAGGCATTACTAGGTTTTCAATGTGGCCGAGGGGAGTATTGAAGGCAGTTTTCCATTCATCGCCTTTCATGACTCTGACCAGATGGTAAGCGTTGGAAAGGTCAAATTTGGTGAAAATGTTGTCCCCTGCAGTAACTCAAAGGTTGAGAACAAGAGGGCAGAGGGTACTTATTTTTAACAGTGATTTCATTTAGTCAGCGGAAGTCTATACAAAGTGTCTATACACTTTCTTTTCCACAAAGAAAAAGCCTGCGGCCAGGGAGTCAGTAATGTAGCACTGGCCGATGTAGGATCATTCTGTCAGGTTGAGGGTAAGAACAGGACCCAAATGCACAGCTTCCTGGTTAGCGACAGTGAATTTATTTACAGTGAGACATGAACAGTGAAAAGCAAACAGTTCCAAAGTTGTTACTCCGTTCGCGGTTTAATGTTTCTCCTAGACAGCGGATAAAGACAGGTTCACCTCAGAGCCGGGGCTGTACCGACTATGTCACCCAACGATCCAGCATCAACTGAAGTCCAGCCACTCTGTTAAGTAGTAGACTGCTGACGGGGATCATCATCAGCAGCTGGTGAATCTTGATTGGCGGAAGGTATGGCTGGCTTCAGCGCGGGAACGCCTTAGGCCTGGTGTTGCCTGTAAACCAGCACACAGGCCACACACACTCACACACACATACCCACATAGAAGGAAGCAGGGGACTTAGAGAGAACATAACAAAACATAATAAAAGGGGCAGGTCGACTGGCGAGGACTGACGTACCATGACAGTATTTATCTGAGGACAGATAATAAAGACATGCGGTTGTATATGTGTCTGCACACCAAGACTACTTGTAATTCTGCAGAGATTCCCATAAAAAAACAAAACAAAAGAAAAAACCTTTGCTATTTTTAAATCGTTGAACTCATGCCAAACAGATAATACCACTTAGCTGAAAGGAGGAGGAGGAAGAAGAGGAAAGAAAAAGGAGCAGGGAAATGTATGAGGAGATTAATTACAGCAGCAATACATTAGGCTGTCTTCGAATATCTTTCCAGCTTCTCAAATTTTTACTGGATTTATTTATTTTTTTTTACATATTTCGTTTTCATTTTGAAGAGATAGTTTGATATTTATGCGAAGACATAAATTGGCTTTCTTGTTGTGAGTTAGGTAATATAATCAAATTAAAGCTACAGGGAGACAGATGGTGTGGTTGTAAATGAAGGTAAAAAACTAAATTCACCTATCAACACCTGGATAGCCTACTAATTAACATATGTTTCATTTGATGAAGCTGCACAAAAGTTGAAACTGAAAGGGGATTATTTGTTGGGGCTGAGCACATTGACTTCCTTGGTTCTTGCAGTCTAGAGGATGTCACTGCAGCCACTGTTTCCTTTGGACAGAGCCTGGCCACATGTGTCCCTCCAGTTTGTCTTTAGGACAGACTAAAATATGTTCAGGATATGTGAATAAAAGATGGATGCAGCATCTGGTTCTGGAAGTGCCTTAAATCTGTATCCTTTTTTAATGGACATCAAAGGTAATGTCTGTAGTTTCAGTAAGAAATCAGACTGTGAAGATGAAGTAAAGTTCATGATCATAGAAAATGGCATCCTAATGGGTTTACATTATGAATTTGTCACTGGAGGCCAGTACATGGGAGTGGATGCAAATGCAGACACCAAATGGAACACCGATAAGATTTAAACAAGCTTTATTGTGAACACAGATTAGAATGGCAAGACGAGGGTACGTAGTGGGGAGTCTCTGACGTGGAGGCACTGGAACAGAGGTAGAGTTCTGAGAGTGAGGAGTTAATGCAGGGAGGAGAGAGAAATATTGATTCTGCGGTCTTACTTGAAGGCGGAGGTCGTGAGGACAGCTGAGTGAGCATCCGAGAGTTGAGTGAGTGACTCTTGTTCCATCCTCGTTTTCCTGATAATACAGAAGAGATGACAGGCAGGAAGACAGGCAGGCAAAAGCTGTTAGTAGTTTTAATTCCAATGAGTGGGTTGCAGAGAGGTGTGGAGAATCTTGCCAAGGAGACCAGGTTATTGACCTGCAGGGGAGTAAAGCAGTGACATCACGAAGAAACTG
The DNA here is from genome assembly GCA_015106755.1 of Etia nguti. Classification (NCBI taxonomy): domain Eukaryota; kingdom Metazoa; phylum Chordata; class Actinopteri; order Cichliformes; family Cichlidae; genus Etia; species Etia nguti. Next base: position 130,743 of record VUQG01023264.1, read on the forward strand.
GAGGCACAAGGAAATCAAAGCAAGTACAGAGCATGAACATGAAAACAAGTAGCAATGAAACCTGGCTATCACCATGAGTTAGCTGACAAAATGGCGGAGAATAGAAGACTGCGCTGGTCTTAAATACAGCCTCGCTGACTGTCGTCAAAGGATGAGAGGTATGTAGGGCAGGCGAGGAACCAGGGCTCCACCCAGAAGGTGGTAAGAGGTAGACACAGGAAGGCAGTGGAAGCCAGACAAAGCTAAAACATTTCATACCAACTGCAAAACATGGTGGTGGAGGAGAGAGGAGTTTGTCTTGTTCTGCAGTCACAGAACCTAAGCACCTTGCATTCACTGAGTTGACCATGAATAGATCTGTATACCAAAGTATTCTAGAGTCAAATGTGAGGTCATCCTTCCAGCGGCTAAAGCTTGCCTAAAACTAGGACATTAAACAGGAAAATGATCCCAAGCATAGTCACAAATCTGCAACAGAGGGTGTTCCAATGACCCAGTCATTGGGTCACACATTGGTTTGTATGTGTGCCATTTGCTAATAATATAGCACTGAAATGTAGACAAACCCATTAATGGCATGACTGTCATTTCTACCAGCTGTGCAGCAGGTTCAAGTGCATGCTACTTCAAAATGAGGAAGGCTGATATATTTTTTTCAACGGGCTGTCAGTGTGAAAGTAATGTATTCATTTGATAGGTGAAAGGTTTCTTTATGTTTTTTTTTTTGTTTGTTTGTTTGTTTTTTTAACATTTTTTATCACCTTGGGTTGTCAACAAATCCAATTTTGTTATTTTTGCATAGTTTAACACACAGTCAAGCACACACATTGGACTATTTATCAGAAACATACTGCTGTACACCAAACCGTTAGTGACTCACTGAATGAGAAACTAAAATCTTGTGTTTCTTGGCCATCTAATAATTACCAGACCTTTGGAAGGAAGCTGTCATTGTCATGTTGACAGGTGGACTCTAGCATTCATGAGATTATGGGGGTAGTCAGTACACAACACAATAACATAGTGCTTCACAGCCCAATGTTATTGATTGTTTAACAAGCCAGTGCCATGATTTACTGACACTGTAACTACCTGATGTGAATATATTTTTGAGAGGCAACACTTCTATGGTGCTCTGGGATCCATTAGCTTTGAACATGACTTCAAAACCTGACAGACATTCAGAGCACAGTGTGCTGGAATAAGAAAAAGCCTATGATATAACACTGGGTAATGTAAAGGGATCACAGAGTGTCTCTTAGGCTGGAACATCAGAGAATATGAAAGCAAAGGTTCCTGTGATTTTAATGAATAGCTAGCAGCTCCAATGTTACAAAGCTGTGCTTGATGAGTAGAAGGTATACAGTTTAATAGGGCAACACAGTTGTGTAGTGATCAGCACTGTTGCATTTGTGCAACAGTGAACTTGATGAGCACTTAGATGGAGGTTTACCTAATGCAGTAATAAAGTTAGTACTACACCTTACCAATATCAGCTGGGACCTCATTTCACCCTCGGAACTGCCTTAATTCTTCACAGCATGCATTTGAAAGGTTGATGGGAACATTCCTCGGAGGTGCTGGTCCATGTTGACATGATAGTATCACACTGTCGCTGCAGATATGTTGGCTGCACATCAATGATATGAATCTCCCATTCCACCACATTCAGTGGGTGGTCTATTGGATTGAGATCTTGTGACTCTTGAGGCCATTTCAGTACAATGAACTCATTGTGATGTTCAAGAAAACAGAAGTTTTGAGCTTTTGTCAGGGGCCGAGTTGGCTGTACCAAAATTCTGGACTCAAATGCAGACTCACTTTACTTAGTACAAGAACTTCATTGACAAAAAAGATTAGAAGCACCAGAGGTTCACTAGGGGCCAGGAGAACAGGGTTACTTTGATTCCTGAAGTGACTCCTGGAGTATACTGAAAACAGGGAAAAACAAGCTTAATGCCGAAAAAAAATCAAGATAACAACAACATCAGGGAGTCACTTTACCACTGAAAGGTAGCAGACAATCTGGTAACAAGTGGAGGCGCTTAATTGCAGCTTGATGGAGCACAGGTGTGTCTGGCAAGAGCTGGACGCCGGCTCTTCCCCAAAGGCAAGAGAACGAAGCTCAATCTGGTATGGTGCAAAGTGTGCCAAAAAAAAATATCCCCTACACTGTTAAACCAACACCAACCTGAACCCTTGATACAGGACAGGATGAATCCATGCATTTATGTTGTTTACGCCAAATACTGATCCCACCAAAGACTGTGGCAGAAATCGTCTGTCAGGCAACATCTTCTGTTGTTCAATTTTGGTGAACCCGTGTAAATTATAGCCTCAGTTTCTAGTTCATAGTTGATAGGAATGGCACCTGGTGTGGTATTCTGCTGCTGTAGCCCGTCTGCTTCAAAGTTTAATGTGTTGTGCATTGAGATATGCTCTTCTGCATATCTTGGTTGTAATGAGTAATTATTTGAGTTATTGTTGCATTCCTATCAGCTCAAAAAACCTGGCCATTCATGTCTGTCCTCTGACATCAACAAGGCAATATCACCCACAGAACTGCTGTTCCCTGGATAATTTCTTTTTTCAGACCATTCTCTGTAAACCCTGGTTTCTGGTTGTGTGGGCAAATCCCAGCAGATCAGCAATTTCTTTGGCAGGCTAGTCTTGAACATGTCTACATGCCTAAGTTCACTGAGATGGGTGATATTTAGGTTCGATACTGCCTACAGGTTTAACAAATGAAAAGTGGCTGGTGAGTATATATATATTACTGGTTCTCTTGGCTGTTTACTGTGACTTTGCTTTATGTTTTCTGCTTTCGCTTGTGTGTCAAAACACTACAAACTCTGTTTTTGAAGGTGCTATATGAATAAATGTGTTATTATAATTCATGCACAACATTTAATGTGTACACAAATACATCCAATGGGTATTTAGATATTTCAGTTAAAACCACTCATGTAAACCTGCTGATAGTGTAGGAGGGAAGTTGAAAATATTTGTTTTGTGAGTCAGTCTTGTTCTCATCATGGCTAAAACAACAAGCAGTTTCTCTCCTAAAAAAATAAATGAAACTAAAGCCAACTAAATATAGTGGATGGCATGAATGCTGCCTATGTGCTACTTCAACATTATGTGTGCAATGCTATTTGTATTTTTTAAATAATCCACTGTGAAAAACAAGTCTTTCTGACTCTATCACAAATAAATGTCACACTCAAAGCATCTTGTTCTAGTATTTTTAGATCGTGTGACCCAGAAACTAGGTTGGACATCTTATTATCTCATCCACTGAAGGGCCATGAAACTCATCTGATTATAATCAGTGTAAAAGCCTGAGTTGGTATTCAAGGATGGGAGTGTTCGTGAGGGTTTTTCAATCAAATTTCACACCACTCAGTGTAGCTCTTGTTTAAAATCCCATACTGACAAAAAAACAAAAAACTGAATCTTTCATTGTAATATGAGGAAGACAGAGGACAATATGTATTTATTGCATTTAATATTATGACACAAGCCCGACTGACTTTGACAATGACCTGAGAGAGATCTGCCTGAAGGGCTTGAGCAGACTTTTGCCCACAATGAAACATTACCACACATTCCTGCACTGCCCTCTATTTTCTGCAGCAAAGCTGTATCACATTTAACATCTGGTAATGTCAAGAATGAGCAAACACTTACTTTGCTACAGGTGAAAGATCTTGAGCAAGCCATCTTTTTCGTTTATATTTTGCTTCCAAGGAACCAGACTTTCTTCTTATTTTTTTGGTGGTCTTGATTAATAAAAATTTTACTTGGAACATTGGCTATTTTTTTACACTCATTCTCAGTCCAGTCCTTGTACCTGACCACTTTTAGACTGATGTTTTTGTTTCTGCAACAGACTGGTAATTTGTCCAGGGTGCACCCCTCGCTCTTTGGCATCTGGCAGCTGTTTATTTGCTGTTTTGTTTTTGTATGCTAAGCCACTCAATACTAACCTATGAATCATTCAGGCATACAAAAATTATCTAACTTTTTTTTAAGGGATGAACGAGTGCTATGTCTACACATAACAGACAATGTAGCAAAGAACCGATTTTAAATTGTAACCTTAGGCACTTTGTTACTAGCCTGTTAAATTAAATAGTTTGTTCCCATTTCTTTAGTTGAATCTATGAAAAATCACAAGAATAACCCAGTTTGACAGACATTAAATCACCTTTTTACACTAACAAGGTTATTCCTAATGTTTTGAAATACAAGGTGAGGACCCAAGACTATAATATATAATACTGAATAACGAAAAAGCAAAACTGTTTTGGCTGATTTAAAGTCCAAAAGGAAACAAAAATCCACAGCTCCCCCCCAACAACAACAACAACAACAACAAAAACCAGACTCCAAAACAGGCTGGTAAAAGAATGGGAATGGTAACACACACACACACACACTGAGGGCTAATCAAGGGGATGACACACAGTTAGGGAACAAGAGACAAAGTACTACCAAAATACCAAAATGTTGATTCTGTTCATCTGGACGTAGCGTTTTCAGTGGGAGAAACGTTTCGTCACTCATCCAAGTGGCTTCTTCAGTGTCAGCTGACTGCAGGTTTCCCCAACCTTATAAACAGTGCATTTGCATAATGACTGAAACTAACACCACTGATAAACAACGTGCTGTGAGGTAAGTTTCTTGATCATTAATATGCAAACTGCCATGACCATTGATCAACAACCACTGATCAAAGACCATTGATCAAGACACTACCAAAATAAAACAGGAAGTAACTAAACAAAGACAAAGGCGAAGGCTAGACAAAGCTAAAATTCAAATTGTGACCAACAAAGAAAACTAAAAGTGGACATAAATCCTAAGAATAAAAGGAAAAGAAATCAGAAGACCAAAAAAAACTCAGAAACAAGGACAATGACATCCAAAGACTATTAGCTGAAAACTTGGCATATTTTTGCATGGTGTGCAGTGTGTCCTTAAAAAGTCTGAGGACAAGTGGAGGACTGAAAGAAGAAGTGACAGGCTTAAAATACTATCTACAGCAGAACACTATCTGAAATCATGGTTGTCTCAGGACTGCACTTGAGGCAAATATTTTGCACTGTATGGACTAATGGAGAGTGGCAAGTTTGAAAGGACTTTTCTCCCACTATTGAAATCAATATATTACATCATGAATTTATAAACATGTAAAGTTCTGAATTTGCATCAGTAACAAATAAAAACAGGGACAAATTCTCATCTCATCAAAAATGACATTTTTATGAGCTGTAAATGAATCCCTGTTTGAATATGACCCTGGCTCTCTTACTAGTTGAGGTAAATTAAAGTCTGTAAATTTACTGCTTAACACAGCGCTATAACAGCACTATAACAGGCACATACAGAGCTGGGCTCTGGCTTCGCAAAAATCTGCTCATAGTTAGATCTGGTACTACCAAGCAAGCCACAAAAGTCTTAGCTTCTTTAGTTTTGTAACTACACACTTTTTAACGATGACTTCAGTGTAGCCTCTATCCTATTTTGACCTTGGTCCAAAGTATCCTACATTACAGAAGTAAACTGAGCTACAGCTGTTAATGTTTGGCTGTCATCTGTCACTGTGCATTGTAATAGCAATCTGCATATGGGTCAATAAAACCCAGTATTGACCATAAAGCTTGTTTAGCTTGCATAATATCTTGATAACACAAAGAGAACACAGAGAAGTACATGAGCAAGCAGTAAAAATGGTTATGCAACTTTTATTCAAAGGCTATAAACTGTTGATGGGCAGTGGACTGTGTCCAGAGACCCTCAGCGGTCCTTCAGGACACGTACTTCTGCTGAGAAATGAGTCACAGCTTTATTTTCCTTTCATAAAGTCTGTAATCATCTTTAGGCAAGGTTTTCCTGTGACATTCAGAAATACTTGCTGCAACATTTAGCCGGCTTACACAAGCCGAACTATTCAAGGGTTTATTTAAACTTTTTAATAAAGGTGACTCAATTTGACTTTAACTAAAGGCAAAGGTGATAGAGATAGTGCCCTACATCAGTGAAAGGATGCCTCCTGGATGCCTCTCTGGTCAGGTAATTTGGGGAATCTTCAACCTGGATGAGAACCTGGGGTGGTTAAGAAACGATTACGTCTTTCGATTTTCTTGTGGATCTCACAGTGCCCCCCCAGAAAACCCCAAAAGGGCCACAGGTAGTAAGATGTTTCTGCACTTCTGATGCATCCATGACCCCAAGAATAAATGAATGTGTCAGTGTATGAATGGAGTAATTTCTGCTATTTGTTTAAATAATAGAAAATAGGAAAAAACAAGATCATCTTATATGTTTTTGAGGATGACCCATATCCAAAATATGTTGTCCATCGCTGCTAAATGTGTCAGATGTTTTCCAAAACATGCTTAACTATTCTGGCAGAACAACAGAGTAATTATTGCAATGTGTTGTTAAATGATTCCAGGCCCACTAAAGAGAAGTTTTCTTTGATCATCTGCATTTGGTAACTGGGGCAATGTGATAACTTCTTTAGTGTTATCTGCAGAGATTATTCTTTGATGTCATTAAGATACAGTGCTTGTTGAAGCTGAAGCCCTGGCAGTTTGTTTCTCTTGTTCACTTAATATGTACAGTGAATTAGTCTCTGTTGCCTGTTAACTATGTGCTGTGTTTGCATTCATATTAACTGTAAATGACTTTTGCATTAACTGTACATGGATTTATTTTAGGGGAACATTTTTCTTCTAGCTCTGCCACCACATGCATAATAAGTAATGCACAGTAAGTTGCTGTCATTCTCAGAGCATATGACCTCTCTCCATCATACTACACATTTGCAGCATGCATTAAAATAATGCCATCAATTCAGCGTGTGACAGCTGCAGTGTTAATAAGTTCATCCTCTGCACCATTTTTTTGAATGTCAGTGAAAGTATCGAGTACACAACATCTGTCTGCACGCTATAAATCCAAAATCCCCCAGGGGAAGTTTTACTTTGTCACATCTTAATCTTTTCTGAGCTGAGGATGACGCCTGCTTAAAAAGCGTGATGTAGTCAGAGTGTACAGACACCTTATTTCAAATGAAATTACACAAATGCCAGTTTAATCCACAGCAACTGAATTGGAAATGCAACAACTGTGGAAAAATAAATTGACACGTATCCTAAGTTGCCGATTGTCACCTGTTGGTGATTGTTTCTAATCACCAGCAGGGGTCAGCTCCTCAATTTTGGCTGCAGTGGCTACAGGTATGTTCTTGGTGTTTAGATACACTTAAGGTATCAATTTGAAAATCCTACATCGCCTCATTCTAGAGCTATCGTGTTCTCACAGTTGGGTGTCCACACTGCCCATCCAGCTGTTCTCCTGCCCGCCCGGCTGGGTGACGACAATACTCCATGAGGAAATCTGTAATGCTGTGAGGTTACATGTCTAAAAGAATATTAAAATATATACTTGTAGACATATATATTATGCTTTTGACATTACTGTGACTAATAGAACTTACACCGGTGAAATGCTTATACCCTTTTCTTTTCCTCTTTTGGTGCCCTACATTAATAAATAATTAAATAGGTTTCTTTGTGGAGACATCCATGGACATATGTGTTGCCAATTGATGAAACAAACATCTCTACAACTCTTTTTATAATATGGCAGTTAACAAAAATATATGTGTACATTTAAAAAATCTAGAAATTAATGTTCATACCACTGTGATAGCTTGTGATAGGTACTGGCTGGTAGCTCATTTTGAATAATGCTCCACTTCTACCTAAATGTGTCTAATATGGGATGAAAAGAAAAGAATCTTTGCTTTTATTACTGCTTTCTAAATTACAATTTTCACAAATTCACAATTTTCTTAAGCAAATACCAACACCAATATCTAAACTTTTCTTTTTTCCTTTTTGCCAGGTGGTGCTGTTTTTGCCTTTTCTGACAGGGGGTGCTGCAGCACTCCCAGTACCCCTAGTTCCCACAGCCTTGGTGTTGACCGATAATGTTGACACTAACTCTGTTAGCAGTACACTCAAATGAGCATTTGGGGGCGTAAGTGCCTCATGTTGTTTCTTGATGTCTCTGTAAAATCGAGCAAACCCTCTTCCAGGCTGTGAAGCTTTAATGTGTGTGTTTTTGTTGAAATGCACACTAATATATTTTGCACTGTCATAAAAAGACAAATGACTTGTTTTCACTAATGCCTACAAAACCGAGTCTTTGGAATTCCAGCATCAAAAAAAAAATTTAAAATAGGGAAAAAGTTTTTTTGTTCAAAGATTTAAAGGCACCCAAAGGCATTATATTTTGTTGTTTTGTTGGCTGATTGGACATCTGCTCAGGTTGAGACACTGAATGATGTGATCACTGCATTTTAGTGTTCTAGTTTTAGCACAAAGCCAACAGAAATGCAGGTGAAAAACAGAAGAAACACCACTTCACAGAAAGATCTTGGGCACTGTGATTCTGCAGTAGAAAGCATAGGGAGAAATGAAAGCTGCAAAGCTACAAGTCCTTTGGTTGCAGCTAGCATTCCCTCGGCTTTAACATAATTATGGATCCAACCAGCTTTGTGTTAGCGTGATGCTTGTTCTTTCTAGCCTGAGCACAGTTTGCACTTTACCATTATCTTCATGCCCTTTTGTGCAATAAAAATTATATTTTAGTTTTCTATACTTCCCCTTCTCAACAGTTGTAGACCATTTTGCTCCTCCTTGCACAAAAACTTAGTCAGCTGATTGTCTCTATCCACCCAACAGATAACCTGAGAACTCATGTAACACAAGTAGTAATATAGCTGTTTGCTTAGTAACTGTAAACAGGTACTGAATTCTGTACAGCATCGTAACAAAACTGCAATGTGATTACATATTACGAGCATTGATTGTAATGTGTTACTTTGCTTTGTAACGTGTTGCACCCAACAAAGCTGCAGTAAACTGAAGTAGAAAAAATGTCTTATATGGAGCACATAGAGTAGCATGAGAGTTTATCTTTTAGCTTACAGACATGCACTTTCACAGTGTTTTGTAACTGGATGTAATGAGAGAGGAGTGGGTCTGACTGTGAAAACACACACTCATTGGCTATGACCAAAAGTTAGTGAATGGATGATACAAAGCGAGTAAATGAGCGCATATGAGCCCATCACCTCTGTCAATCCTTGATATTCATTGTTGAGCGATTTGTATATATTGTGCTATTTCTTAAATTTCTTAAATCTGTAACATATTGCATTGTTAAATAGTCTAGTCTGTTTCTGTTACTGTTAGTTATACTGGAGCAACTGTAACCCACATAATTCCCTTAGGGATTAATAAAGTATGCTGATTCTGATTCTGATTCTGATTCATCACAAAAGTGTTTAGGGAGATCAAGTCAGAGAGAGCTATTTTCCCACCAAATTTAATAGTACTGAAAATCTTTTTGCAACCACAGGTATCGCCCCCTTGTGGGGACTGCAGATTTAAGGCATTTCCACAGTTAGTTGCTGAGGCTCTGTGCAAATAACAGCAACTTACCTATGTGCATGGCACCTAGCACTGTAGCGCCACACCCAGCTCAAATGCAGATTCTCTGTCTGCAGCCGCTAAACACTTTGGACTCACAATAAGCACCAAGAAGACTGAAGTCATGTTTCAGACTGCGAAAAATTAAAAACAGCAAACATGCCTGAAATAAAGACTGACAGCAAAGTCCTTAATAATGTTGACATCAGTAATCAGCAACACAGGGGCACCACAAGGGACTGTCCTCTCCCCCTTCCTCTTCACCCTCTATACCACAGACTTCAGCCACTGCACAGAGACCTGCCATCTTCAGCAGTTTTCTGATGACTCCGCAGTGGTTGGATGCATCAGCAGGGATGATGAGACAGAGTACCGGGCTGTGGTTGACTCCTTTGTCACATGGTGCGAGCAGAATCATCTGCAGCTCAACGTGGCAAAGACCAAGGAATTAATTGTGAATTTTAGGAAGACCAGGAAACCCTTGACCCCTGTTCCAATCCACGGGGTCAAGGTGGACACTGTGGAGGACTATAAATACCTTGGAGTACACATAGACAATAAACTGGACTGGGTTAGAAACACTACTGCACTTTACAGCTGAGGTCCCTCAACATCTGTCGGACAATGCTCAGGATTTTCTATATGTCTGTTGTGGCCAGTGCTATCCTCTATGCTGTTGAATGCTTGGGCAACATGTTGAGGGTTGCTGATGCCAACAGACTCAATAAACTGATCCGTAAGGCCAGTAATGTTGTGGGTATGGAGCTGGACTCTCTTAAGGTGGTGTTGGAGAGGCGAATGTTGT
>VUQG01023267.1:0-22106 GCA_015106755.1 Etia nguti
TCGAGAAGGATAAGAATGGAGCGTAAACCAGAGTCAGCTGCCATGAGAAGATCATTGGTTATTTTTACAAGCGCTGTTTCAGTGCTATGGGAGGGACGAAAACCAGACTGGAACTGTTCATACAGATTATTATTAGTTAAGTATGAGTGGAGTTGTGTGGCAACGATCTTCTCAAGAATTTTTGAGAGAAATGGTAGATTGGAAATAGGACGAAAATGATCAAAGTTATTGGGATCTAGACCTGTTTTTTTCAATACTGGGGTGATGGCAGCAACTTTGAAAGAAGCAGGAACAGTTCCAGTGGTAATTGAAGGATAGATGATAGCAGATATGAGGGGAAGCAAAGAGGGTAGACAGGCCTTGACCAGAACTGTAGGAATGGGGTCTAGCTGACAAGAAGAAGGTTTTGACTTAGAGATGAGATCTGAAATATCAGTGACAGAGGGAAGTTGGAAAGCAGAAAAACAGTGTGATGGGAGTGGAATTGCAAAGGAAGAGCTACATGGAACATCAGAAACCAGTTCTTGGTGTATTTTGTGAATTTTCTCAATGAAAAATAACATTAGAGAATCACAGAAGGAGGATGAGTAAAGGTGAGCAGGTAAAAAATATGGTGACCTGAAAGAAGAGTTGAACAGTGAAAACAGTATCTTGGTTGAATCATCATTTGAATAAATAATGGTGGAGTAATAAGCAGATTTTGTTTGATTAATACACTCCTTATAATACAAAACATGATTATTAAACATTTCCTTATGGATAGTAAGACCAGTTTTCTTATAGAGGCGTTCAAGCCGTCAGCCTTTTCCTTTCAGAAGCCTGAGTTCAGCTGTAAACCAGGGTGCTGACTGATTTTGTTTTGAGTGGGGCAACAGAGTTTAGAATACTATGCTTTTTTGTTTTATTTCTGCAGTCATCTGATGTATAGGGGTGTTAAGGCATTTGTTAAAGAGAGAGGAAGGAGTGAGGAAGACAGACACTTCAAGACATTTGATGTCTCACAGACTTTATGTAAAATATGGAAATTTGAAGTCACAGTGATGTCGGCCGTTGGTTTAAAGTTGCTGACATGTTTTCTTTTTGGAGTCAGAAGTCACCATGACGAATTTGATAGTTTTGATGTTTCATAAGTGACTAATAAAATATCAATATTTCACTCATCAAAGCTGGAACAAAGACTACCTGAACTGTCTGTACCTCACAGGAAGTCATATTATAAGTTAGATCATTTAAATACAAATGCTCTGTTACCAAAGATCAGTCCTAACAGACAGTGATTGGCTTCTTGGCCATCTGTCTATCAAGGCAGCCTCACTCCTAATGCCGATGTTTAGATGGATAGTTATGAAAAGAAATAATTCTCTAATTATGAAGAGGGAAATGATCCATAGACGTCAAAAAAGAAATAGAAAAGAAATAGCAGCTACACTGGGCAAATGCACTTGGGCTTCTCTCCTATCTCTTTTTGGAGAGCTTAAATTCTGGCAGAGATATCCGAGGCTACATTCAGGAGATATTTTTAAAGTCATCCAGTGCCCCCTCGCTATACTTCCCTCCAGGGCCTGAAAGTTCTTCAGTTCAGTCATACTTTCTTCATGGACATTTTATCTTATCTTATTTCACACACACAAGTGGAATACAAAACCACAGGAAAGAAAATGTATGCACGCAGTACAAAAAGAGATGACTTAATGTATGCTCTTGCTTTGCTCCTTTTGCTGTGGAGGATTAGGGGCCATACTTACTGAGAGCAGACACATGTCCACCAGCAGCTCTTATGACTCTGAAAAGACATCCAGGAATTGTAGGAACATCCCTCTGTTATTCTCTCTCCCTCCCTTTTTATGTTAAGTCAGATCCTTAATGGGCAGAAACCGGACCCCGATGGAGAAGACTCGGTACACTGCCTGATAATTTATGCTAATAGTCTAAGCCAGCACAATTAAGAAATCCTGATTAATAGTCATAATGGGGATTATGGAGTTGCCATAAGCAAAGTTAATTAGATATGAGGTTGTCAACAACATTAGTCTTTAAAATTAAATTAAAATGTATAAGGGTAATTATAAAAGTTATTAGATATATTACTGTACTGTACACAGTACAGCAAGGACAGTCCTTACACAACAAAATAACACATCACAGTAACTGTTTAAATTAAATGAGTGCCTGTAATGTGAAAGGCTTAATAGAGTCAATCATTAGTCACTGCCTTCCCTACTCACCAGCTCACACACGCTGATTATACACCACTGCAAGAGTAAAATAAAGTGGCTGCGGAAGACAGCTGAACGTGTAACGAGCTAAAGGGAGGCTTGGTGTAGCTGGCTGCTGGCAAAGGAGTGAATTCTGGACTCGTCGGGGATTAAGAAAGAGGATTTTGATCCAAGAGAAACAAGTTGTAAACACTGACAAACAATTAGCTGATGATGTTGATACGTTGAACATGTTAGCTTGCAGGCTGAGACTTTATCTGCTCAGCATCTGTTCATGAGCTCATTTTGTTCCGCTGCTGTGCCAATGAGCAGGTAGTGTACATTGGATTTACTGTGGAAATTTCACTGAAGAAAAAAGATTGATGCGAATGATGAAAGTGGACTAAAGCAATAAAGCTGAAAGATGATAAAACTGACATAATGAGTTCAGATATGCTGAAATGTGCTGTACAGCTGAGAAGAGCTGGAAAGTCAGATGATACATTCACAGGTGCCCACGGCTCGTTCTCATTCTCGATACTTCAAATGCATTTTGTCGAAGCCACTTGAGTGTCTCAGTTACAGTGTACATCTCAGACTGTTCATGTACCAAAGTTAGATAGACTTTAAATGTGCAGAGCTACTGTTGTGAAAACATACATTTTACACCAATCCATGAACTTTTCCCAAACCAGCAAGTCAAAAGGAAGTGAAAATAAAACAAATCAGTAAGAGCAAAAAAAACCAAAAGAAAAATCAAAACACAAAAGGTTTAAACACATGCTAATCATAGTCTCCAGATTGTTAAACTTGAGTCTTATATCACCAAGACTTTGTCAACCTCATAATATAAACTTTGTAGGTTTCTAAAACCAGCCTATGATCTCTTGGATGAATCGAAAGGACCTGAGATCTCACAAACTCTACCTTCTGTGCAACTGTGAGAGTTCACCTGTTAACAGAGATCTTTGGTGGGTCATATCAAGTGCTATTAAAAAAAAGTCTGCAGAGGGTGTAGAAGCAGTGGGACAACAGGCTTTGAACACTAACATGGAGCTATTTTTAGCTTCCATGAGGGCACGAGGGACCTGCCTATACCCCTGCTTTTCTGGTAGGAGAGGCTTAAAAAGAAAAGGGAGAACTGCAGGAGGAGGGATTTTTATTTTCAGATTCTTGCTTCTTCTTCTTCTTTTTCAACTTTTCCCTAGTGCAGCTTTAAGACACTGTCAGTAACATAGATATTACAGATTTCTTGGCATATACCATATTCAACACAGACTGTAGTGTAGTGATTATTGAAAATCTCTCTCCTTTCATTTGCAGAAAAATAAGACTGGCTCTGTGTAGCGTTCATTTAATAACCCAGATGCAGCTTCATTCTCTGCGGGTCTTAATTCTAACCTAAATGAAAAAATATTGATAAATCACTCCTCTGAAACAACCTGTAATAAAAAAATAAAAAAATAAAATAAAATTCAGAACGATATCACGGGATGTCTTGCGGCTTTGCATCTGTCTAGCCGTTCACGGACCGGTGTGTTTCTGAGCACATCTGACACTGTGAGGCTCGTCCATGCGCCATTTATTTATCTATTGACGGCACTCATCAGAGATGTTTGGCCATCCATGTCTGCAGAGCAAGGTCTCAGCGACAGCGCTGTGTGTGTTTTAGTCTCCTCAGAGAGGATATGCTATATTTCAAACAAGAAAAATACGTCATGTCTTTGCATGTTTTCTCAAAGCATTTATTTTAGATAATTTCACTGCAACGTTAATGCCGCAAATACAGGGCTGATGTGCAGCCAAATGTAGGCTCGCTCTTCCATCACCAGGCAATAGAAATAACAGACGAAGCATCCTTATGGCAGAGCAGGCAGAGATGTATGAACGTTATAAACTTTATAGTGGATGAAGCCCACAAACGCATATTAGTCACATCCATCAGTGAGTCTGTTGTAGTCACCTGTCTGACCTTCATGTGCTCCATGACTTGGCTCTAAGTTCAGCTTCTGTCTGGCAAAATAAAACCGGTTACTCTGTCCCGATGGGTTCCTCAGTTTGTCAGAAAGAGCTCAGTGGTTTCGATCGCCACACTGACTCTGACTGGCTGTGGTAGACATGGAGGTCTAAACTGGAAGGATCACAGGGTTTTTTAATGTGTAGCCTCGAGTTCAACCCAGAATGCTGGGTGCCAAATTTTTATTTTATTTATTTGTTTTTAAATGGGCTGAATTTGATCTAAAATGGAAGCAGTAAAACCACCAAACAATAACCTTTAAAAATATCCTTAAACCAAGGACATGACTGGTACACATGGGCTAGAGAGGAACACTGCAGAAAGTCAACCAACACAAAAGGACACTTGTGAGGTCTTCCAGTAATGCAACAGGATGCAGCCTTATACTGATGTAGTAATGTGACTAAATGTGCACTGGCTGAAAAACTGGCTTGAACAAGAAAAGAAAACTTCAGAGTTTACGACGAAGAGGAAGTAATGTGAAAAACAACCCCATAAAAGATGAAAAACTCACCAATAAGAAGCAGAGATAGTGGCAGCAGTGGAGAGTTTTTATTGTCTTTAACACTCAGTTCTACTTCACTAAAAAGATGTTCTTTTGTATTGTCACTGGTCTTCTCTGCAGTGGTGCTATTTTGACACTGGAAGTTATAGTAGACAGTGTGGCAATCCCTCAGCACACTATCATACTGATAGTAAGGCCCTCTATGGTACTCAAAGGGGGATCCAAAACAGGACAAAGGAGAATACAATTAAAGCCATATGAGGAAATTACTGTTAACAAAAGGAAACAGAAAAATACAGAATGAAAGAAATGAGAGAAACACCAGGGATTAGGACTGTGATGATATCCTGGAAGCTTCACTATGAGTACAAGATTTTTTTAATTTACCAAAATGTGCATCTGCAACTCCTTTCCTCACCCACCAGAGGTGTGAGCAGAAGAGATGAGGAAAGGAATTCCAGGGCTGTTGGGGGAAACAGGGATTATTGAAGTAACACATCCTCACCCATCACTGGTGTTGTAGTGCAGGATCATCTTAAATACCTAAAACAGTATTTGAATAAAATACTTGTTTAGAGTCCTCCTCACACCATGGTTTGTTAATTCCAGCTGTGTGCCACACCTGTTTTATATGTTTTTATATAAAACAACACTTGTATACCTGTGTACCCTTGAGTAATGTCACAAGTAGGAGGATTGAGGGAATGAGGAGGCACAAATTAGATAAATGAAAAAATCCTAAAGAATCCAGGGCTGTAGCTGAGTAAAAAATCACCCCCTATTTCTTTTCCTAATCACATTTGCTTGACCCCAATGGAAAATGTCATGAGGTGAAGAAAGAAGTAGCAGACTGTTTGAGCAGTCTTGCAGGAATGGGGTCTAACGGGCACATTGATGGTTTAAAGGAAGAAATTATTAGAGTTCACTCAGAAAGATTGATAAGTGAGAATGCATCTCAGTAAATATCAGCAGTTTTCAAAATTGCTGTACTTAATCTCAAATCTCTAGAACAACTGTGAATAATCTTATTCTATAATCATTAGAATTTTGTTTGTGAAGAAATTCATGAAGTAATTACTAGTTAATTGTTATAGGAATACTAGGCTCAACACAGCTCTGAATCTTTGTCAGCCTAGCTGTAGTGAAAGGAAACCTGGGGTTGTTTTCGTTTTCCTCAGTCCCATTTGAGGCTTTATCTTTCTCAGATGAGCCACAGTCTCTAGAGTCATATGCAGTGAGGATGTAACACGACAGCTGACCTCTGAGGGAGTAGAGTTTAGGTACCCATTCTGCATTGTGCCAGTCTGCCTCTGTGGCCATTGTTCTCTATTTGGTTTTAATTTTGTTGTTGGTGGTCCGGGAGCAGACACAACCTCATAGGGATGAGGTTTTGGGGGATTATAGTTGGAAGGAAACTGCAGAGAGGCATATAAGACTGCAACTCTGCTTCCTGGTCCCAACTGGATAGTCACATTTTGGGGGGTTTAATAAATTTTGACCAACTTCTAGAAATGGAGATGGATGTCTCTCAGAAGACCAGTTTTTTTTTCAAAAATGTTTCCCAATTATCTATGAAGCCCATGTATTTTTTTTTGGGGGGGGGGATACCACTCAGACAGGCAGCGGTTTATGGAGAACATGCAGCTATCACTCCTGGTTTGATTGGGGAGGGGTCCAGTACTGCAGTGAAAGCCAACACCAAGTGAGAGCACTACCGTCCAGATGATCAGTTTAATTGGATGATGGCATTACATCCTTTTTCATCACAAGTGATGGTCTAATGCATCCTCAGTTCATATATTGTGCCTGCCACGTTGATATTTGGGGTCACTTCCACTCAGTTTGGAGACTGCCTAGGCAAACTTGTGTCTTTGTAAACCTACAATTAAAACTAATAAAAGTCCTGCCTCTGTGATTTTCACACTTTGTGAAGCCACCCAGTGGTGTGAGGGCTGTATGTTTAACAGCTCTAGTCAGTCATTAAGGTAGATAAACCAAGGCAATTATAATCCATAACCCAAACCCATAATGATGCCACCTTATTGTATTCTGCTTTTTTGTGCTATTTACAAGTCCCAGCCTGGGCATTCTGTATGCATAACGAGCTGGTGAAGATGCAGACTTTTCCTGTGTGACCTCCATTTACAATGACACGTTTCTCTGGGGGAAATGTTCAGTGTCTGATTTTAAATTTTCACCAGAACTTTGTCTTCTGGAAAAAAGTGACTTGATTAATCAGCTGATATGACCTCAGCTGAGATCCTTTCCATTAGCAAATAAACTGAAATTTTTCAAAAGAGTGGATTTGATTTAGACTTAACAGAAGTGAGGGCAGATTTGACTGAGACTTTTTCAGCTACAAGCCTAATATTAGTAGAGAAAGGTTAACTGCGTAGTTGAAAAAGATCCAATAAAGTATTCGTATAAAAATCCCTACATTTTCTTTGTAATCCTTTCAGTCTCACTACAGCCTCATTAAATTGGTCAGCACTTCTTCTTTCTCTCCCGAAACTAGAGGAAGGACTCAAGGTAGCAAACTGTAATCAAAAGCTTCTTCAGGTGGACCGGTGAGGCAGAACATCCTCTTTGATCTCGAGCTAGTGATTGAAACCAGCATAGCACACAGCAGCTCAAAGGAGCCCCACAGCACCCAGCTATTTTCATCTGCATTTTGGGTGATTATTTGCCTTTTCTTCCACCAGTCTATTATTCCAGCCTCATCTGGATGATCCCCTACATATTTATTTCCAGCTTGCATGAGGTCAGTCATCTGCTGCCCATAATTGACTCCCTGGCTCGAAAAGGCATATTTACTGGGGTTGCTGCTCCATCTGCCACACTGTCTATAACCTTATCAAAATCAAATGGGTGAAGAAATGCTCCATGAAATATCAAAGGCACTGCTGGGGCTTTGTCTCATATCTATGGAAATTTATGTTTTCTGAAGTGAAGGTTTCTACCCAGCAGTCACCTCTTCCTCTGTCTTTTTCACCTGAAAGTCACAATAGTGTCAGTGAAACAGAACCTTTTGTGTTCTCTACACATGACACATGATGTGCACTTTTTCTTTCTAGGAAATGTAAGGAAGAACAGCAAACAAAATAACAAAAGACAAACACTCACGTTGGTCTGAGCTTCACTGTTGCTTCAGAAAAATAATATTATATGTGCTGCAGTATATGCTGGTGAAACCGTCTCTTGCATATTTAGTTATTCAAACAGCAGGGGTCTGCTCCAGAATTGCAGCATATTGGATTTTAAGTTCATGTTTGCCTGCATTTTTTAGTACTTTGGAGCAGCTCTGAATAACATTCATTTTTGTTTTAGAAAGACACACCAGACCTATAATTCACCCATTTTCAATCTTCTAGCAGCTATATCACCAAATACGTCTCTCACTCTGCGGCCACTCTGATGCACGTTTCGGTCCCTTCCTTTTCTGCTTCCTCCCAAAATTGACTGATAGATAACTAAAACATTGGTAAATCTGAGAAGAACAAGAAGAGTGAAAACCAACATATAAGGTTATAATACTGTATAAAAAATAGATACTGCTAGCATTTTAACAAAATAGCTCCTGTGTGCATGCTGAAGGTCTGTCCACAGCGCTACTCATGCTTGCACACATTTACACAATAATGAGACTGACAGTGTGCAGGTGTCTTCATGAAGCATGCAGAGAGATTAATGCTCCTACATGCATAAAACAGTGGCTTGCAGATGTATGAGTCTGTTCACAACTTTTGCCTTTTGCAAGTGGTTGCTGTAGTTTTCTGCTGGGCAGAATATCTTATTGTACAGTATGTGCTCTCATCCATTCAACAAAATCATAAAGATGTGTGCATTTATATAAAACTCGAGGCAGTTTTTGACTCTGTGTTGTTACACCATGTTGCTTCATCTACTTTATTTTGTGAAACATACAGCATAGCATACAACAGCTCACCTCAGACAAACACACTGAGGCTGGGGCCCTTCTTTATGGACTGTTCACGTTCTTATGAGAGATGGAAGAAGCATCTTTTTTTCGTTTGGAACCAGAAATGAGCCTATTTAGATAACAGAATAATGTGCTACCATAAATTTTACATGAGCACCAGCTACTCAGATATTAGGGCTTGCATGCTTCGTTTTGTCACATTAAATATTCACCAAAAAATCTGGGGAATGTGAGCTGGAGGAAGAAGAAAACAGCAACTGCTCATTTTAAACACATGATATTGATAAACTATATTGCCAAAATTATTCACTCACCCATCCAAATCATTGAATTCAGGTGTTCTAATCAAGCACCTAGGCACGAAAATTGCTTCTATAAACATTTGTAAAAGAAGGGGTCACTCTCAGGAGCTCAGTGAATTCCAGTGTGGTGATGTGATAAGCTGCTACCTGTACAACAAATTTCATCCAACATCAGTGTCTGACCTCACAAAGAATAATGGTCAAAAATTTTCATGAACATACTCCAACACCTTACGGAAAGCCTTCCCAGAAGAGCTGAAGCTGTTATAGCTGCAAAGGGTGGACCAGCATCATATTAAACCCTATAGATTAAGAATAGGATGTAAAGACGGACAGGCTAATATTTTGGCAATATATTATAAATTTTTAAGCTTATTTAACTACAAGAATGCATCACACAGCTAATTAAGGTGGGAGAACTCACTTTTTGAGTCTGCTGCCACTTGCAGCAGACTCTTGTAGCAGCTTCTTGTGCTTCCACATTGGCTTATTTTATTTTATTTTATTTATTTATTTATTTTTCAGTTCTGAATGTTGGTGCTTGGTTTAATCCACAATCCCAAGCCATGTGTGTTAGGTTAACTGGTGTTTCTGGCTGTGAGTGGTCGTCTGTCTTGATGATGAGCTTAACTTTGTGTATCCTGCATCTTGCCTTAAGCCAGCAGAGCTGAATGAATGGAAGTTCTATCAGAACAAATCAAGTTTAACTTCCATACTTTTTCATTTGTCTTCAACTCTTCATTCCGTCTTTGTGATCACTAATCTTGTTTGTGTTCTCTTTCCTCTCAAGTGGAAACACCAGTATCCTGTCTAATTAGACAGTGGTCTTAATTAAATCACTTCCACTGTAAAGCAAAAGCACTGCTGGTCCCAGTGGGAATCAACACTTGGCAGCTCTACTCAACTTTTAGCTGTTCTCAGCGTATTGTTTTGGTTTGCTGGTCAGTATGATTAAGTCCCAAAGGCTCTCACTGACTCCATCCACTCACTCAGCCCTCCTCTAAAACTGTGGACAGCAGCACATAAGCTCACATGAGCCAACTGAGCTGAGCCGAAACAAGCGAGTGGTGAAAAGAGTCAAACCTACAACAAGCCAAAAAAAAGTTTGTGGAATAACTAGGAGAGGAGCTCCAATGAATATTTTATATAAGAGGTACTGAAAGAAAGAGGACTCCAGAGGCTTGCTATCATTCTCAGCTTCTACTATGAGTGCAAGTTAGACAGTGTTTGCCAACACATTTCTATATGAACTTGATAAATGAACATAGCATATTCTCAGCATGATGAATTTTATGTATGTGGCATTAGTGACACACTGCAGTAGAGAGAATTGTGCAAATACAAGGCAGGGCTACGGAAATAAAACAAATGACGTGTTTTTGACAAAGACCAGACTAGTTGTTGTGGATTTGTTTTGGTGTCTGCCTTATACTCAATCTAGCATACTTAATATAGCTTTAAAATCTCAACTATCTATTTTAAATGAAACAACCACACCATGGCGTTGTGATGAAAGACACATCCCTGTTTAATATACATAATAAACTGAAAATTCAGTGTCTGACTTGGAAAGGACATCAAACATCTGATTCTGTGAGGGCTTTTGATGAATGTTGAAAAGCTGAAGACTGTTATGGTTTTTGTGAAATTAATGTATTCTGATTTTCGTGCTGCCAAAGCCCATTTGATCAAAACAGCTTTAAAACATTTCACACTGATATTTCACTTTAGACAGTGAAATATGTGAAGCACATACTAACCTCACAATTAGATTTTCTCATGGTTTATTTCGTGAGCAAATACCAACGCATGGCTCTGTCAAACAGAAACACTTCAGTTTTAAAATCTTTACATTTCAGTTTATTGTCTACCGCAGGGATGTCAAAGTCATTTTACATCGTGGGCCACATGCAGCCCACTTTGATCTTAAGTGTGCAGAATGAGTGAAACTACATGAAAAATGTGTTAAATTGCAGAAAAGGTTATGGTAGTTCATTGCCCAGACAGTCCGGCAAATGCTGAAGCAACCATAAAGGGGATTTGTGTCTCTGGCTGAAACTGAACAATGCAGTGACCTTTGTCTTTATTCTTGTTTTGAACAATGAAGGGTAAAAAAAATATGTTAATTTATATAGTCTCTATTGTTATCAGGTGATATAAAAATGAAGCTAATGCACAAGTGCTAAAAACTGCAGTTCCCCGAGTGTCCACTTGAGGCTGGCTCTAAAAGTAAATTATCCACATACACTACCAGTCAAAAATTTGGACACACCTTCTCATTTAATGGTTTTTCTATATTTTTTTTTACAACTTTCTACATTGTAGATACATACTGAAGACATCAAATATATGAAGCAAGATATATGGAATTATGTAGCAAAAAAAAAAAGCATAAATAATTCTAAACATGTTTTAGATTCCTGAAAGTAGCCACCCTTTGCTTTGTTGACAGCGCTGCAAACCCTTGGCCTTCTCTCCATGAGCTTCAAGATGTAGTCACCTGAAATGGGGTGACTTTAGACCATCAGTTGTGTTGTGCAGAAGTCAGGTTGGTACACAGCCCTATTTGACAACTGTTTGACAAATGTTAGCTGATTTGTTCTCGCCATAATATATAGTCTTAGTAAAGATAAACTAGAGTCCATCATTACTTTAAGAACTGAAGGTCAGTCTGAAAATTGCAAAAACTTTGACTGTGTCCCCAAGTGCAGTCGCAAACCATCAAGCGCTACAAGGAAACTGGCTCACATGAAGACCGCCCCAGGAAAGGAAGACCAAGAGTCACCTCTGCTGCTGAGGATAAATTCATCAGAGTCACCAGCCTTAGAAATCGCAAGTTAACAGCACCTCAGATTAGAGCCCAGATAAATTACACACAGAGTTTCAGTAGCAGACACATGTCTACATCAACTATTCAGAGGAGACTGCGTGAATCAGGCCTTTATGGTCAAATAGCTGCTAAGAAATCACTACTAAGGAAACGCAACAAGCAGAAGAGATTTGTTTGGGCCAAGAAACAGACGCATGAAAGGGGAATGGATGCTCTCTACATGCATGGTTCCCACCGTGAAGCATGGTGAAGGAGGTGTAATGGTGTGGAGGTGCTTTGCTGGTGACGCTGTTGGGGATTTAATTAAAAATTGAAGGCGCACTGAACCAGCATGGCTACCACAGCATCCTGCAGCAACATGCCATCCCATCTGGTTTGCTTTTATTTGAGCCATCATTTATATTTCAACAGGACAATGACCCCAAACACACGTCCAGGCTGTGTAAAGGCTATTTGACCAAGAAGGAGAGTGATGGAGTGCTGTGCCAGATGGCCTCCACAGTCACCTGACCTAAACCCCATCGAGATGGTTTAGGATGAGATGGACTGCAGCGTGAAGGCAAAAGGGCCAAAAAGTGCTCAGCATCTCTGGGAACTCCTTCAAGACTGTTGGAAACCCATTTCAGGTGACTACCTCATGAAGCTCATAGAGAGAATACCAAGAGTGTGGAAAGCAGTAATCAAAACAAAGGGTGGCTATTTGGAAGAATCTAAACTATGAAACATGTTTTGAGTTATTTCACATTGTTTTGCTTACTACATAATTCCATATGTGTTTGTTCATAGTTTTAAAGAGATTCTACATTCTATGAAGAAAAAACATTAAATGACAAGGTGTGTCTAAACCTTTGACTGGTAGTGTAAGCTCCTGTATTAAAAAGACTAACTTAACACAAAAATAAAGATTTTTATGGCTGCCTGTCGCCATCTTGCCAATGAATAACCACTTCACCCTTTTTATTCTGGCTGAAAACAAGCAAAGAAACAAAACAAGTGTTACATCAAACTGCAACTTTTTGAACATAATTTTTCTGAAGAAACATTTACCGCAATTGTTCTAATGCACATCATATTTTTCAGCAAATAAAAACAAGACATCTTAAACCATTACTCAGTTTATTTTATTCAAATCAGAGTTACATTAAAAATGCCTTTATTCTCCTGTTATTCTTTAACATGTCTTTCTACAGTTCAGTCATGCCTTTGCAATAAAATCTCATAAGTGTGTGAGCAAATAAATCAAATCAAAACAAACAAACGGAAAAAAGATAACTGAAATTATGTTTTCCCATTCATAACATCATTTATCACCAATCACCCATATTTGAAGAAAATTATACTGCATCGCAAATAGACAAATTTCCTGTAACACAACCTAATATAGCTAAAGTGCAGATATCACAGTCATCAGAGGTCTAATCTTCATATGCCTGGTCCTTTTTAAACATTCATGCTTGCAAACATACACTTTGTCTCTTGGGCTGGACAGTGCTGAAAGCAAGCAGACCATAAGGGGTTGACAGCCTTGGCTGAGCAGGGACTGAAAGGGAGAAATTGCAGGACTGGCTTATTCAAGCCTTGGACATTGAAAAGCGCAGAGCGAGTCCCCACTTTGATGTGGGGATCTATTATTCATCCCAAAGATGTACATGTGCATTTGCTGTTGGAGGGAAAGTGAGAGGCGCGTAGTTGAGTGCTGGCAGTGTGCTGTCCCACCTCTTTCCTTCATGTTTCTAATGAGCAGGAAAAGCTTCTATCTCCTCAAGGTCTATGTCTGCGTCTTTCTCTGCCTCTGCCAGCACACAGCCAGGATACTAATTCAGATGAAGCTTTGCAGTACATGTTCAATACAGGAAAAAAGAAAAGAATATTCGGTCAGTGCCAAGGATTTTATTAAAGAACTACGGCACTGAAATTAATAAAAGATCAGGACAAGGTATACAACATTTTAAATTTACACATCTGCAAGAACATTCACGTTTTGGTGAGTGTAAAAAGGTTAAAAATGGTGGTCTTGGCTTTTAAAATGTCAGCCTGTTGGTTTGATTTAATTTGAGCTTTGCTACGGAAATAAGAAAATACAATTACAGACTTTGGTGGACTAATAGGGATCTGTGCAAGCCATGAAATTGTGAAGCTACATCAAAGCCACTGGGTCTGTACAGGAGGAGAATTTCAATACAGGTTAAAGCCCAGAGTCCAAAACTTTCAACCAAACATGCAATGAATACTAAGGCTTCAATGTAGACAACCTGGGATGGTGGTGTCAGCCGATTTTACACAGTGGAGGAAAAAAGTAGGTCCACAGAATCAGTCAGATAAAAATACTTTACGATAAACAGATATTTTTGGAAAGCCTTATTGTTTTAGAGGAAAAGATGGTTGAGTTAGTTGTTTCTAACTTTATTAAGATGATATTTATTTAAAAAAAAACAACAACAAAAAAAGCAAAAACAATGATCAGCAATGACAAACACATAGAAAACCCAAAGAGACTAAAACAACAGTTCCTCCTGTTAAAAACAACACAGTCCGCATTCTTAAGGGTTCACTCCAAAAAAAAGACAAACACAGCAAACAACTCAAGACAAAACCTTTTCAGATTTTTCATTTGTCTCAGTCATTATTTCTAGCAGAAGGTTTAACATCATTTGTTGAATCCACATGTGGACTATGAAGTTTTTTTCCCACCAAACAATACTAAATTTTTTGTAATTCGAATAACCTCCACCTCCGTGGCTTATTAAGCTCCCTCTCATTATTAAATACTACTATATTAATGTAAAGCCAACCATAAAGCTTACATATACATTTCATTTTTTCCAGGTCACAGAAAGGTCAGAACTAAAATCTAACATGTTGTGCTTTTTTTTTTTAAATAAAAATACTTTTATAGTCAGAGACCTTGAAAAAGTCACAGGGAATATTTTTACTCTGTGCACTGCATCAGCTGTAGCAGGTTCCATTAGACTTCCATTAGCCTGACACATTGGCTCAGTCTAACCCTCACATTATACACTCAACAAATACAGTTTAGACTCTTTTCTGTAGAGCTGGACATTTTAAGGGAAACTATTTTGTTGTTTATCACACTGTGTGTGTTCGTGCTGACATTTCTCAATGTGTTTAAGGTGCCAAGGGCATTTTGGTAGATTTTTGTGGAGTGAATGGATAACTGCTATCTACTGAGCCTATTTTTTTTTTTTTTTTCTAGTTAGAGGTTGCAAAACAAATTTAATAATATAATTATAATGAGTGCATAAATGCTCAAAAATAACATCTTCATTTATGTGAGACAGAGAAAACAAAGGAAAAAAGGAACTGTCACTAATCAAGTTTGTTGTAAAGCACAGCTTCAGGTACTGGGACTTCATCAAAGCACTATTTTAATGTTCAAACTTGTGCAAACTGTATATACCAACTTAATCACTCACAGTGTACATTTCACAGACATTTGGAATTGTTTCATATATAATATGTGTGAATTTTAATTAGGAAGTTTGCATCTAGTTCCTGAATCTACGCTTGTATAGAAGGCACCTAAAATGCAACCGAATCTTGTCTCTACCCCCCAAGTGGTTTGTCGGTGAAAGTTAATGCTGTAAAGACAGCCAATCCTAGGTGAAAATGAATTGTCTGCTACATGCGTTTGACTGGGATTGTAGTAATATGTGAGTACTGAGGCTTATACTGGTCTTCGGATGTGAGCACATTAGCATAATCTGTCCAGTTGATTGTGTTTGGGCAGTGGTGACATAAAACTCTGGCCTCTGTGATTAGGCTCTGTAGGGCTGTCAGCCAAAGCAGGCGAAAAAGCAATCAGCGGAGCAGATTAAAATGTGCGACAGCAAACAAAATAAGGAAGGTGCAGACTACTAAAGCAGTGGAAGGCATGTCCCTCTCTGTCTGCGAGGATGGGTCAAGAGACGACGAGTGACAAGTTGGTTAATAGAGGAGTCCATCACCTTCGTGTCCCATTCTCTTTGGCTTATAAGTTCAACATTAGCTGCTGGTCCCACCAGCTGTGTCGACAGACAGTGAAAGATGAGTGAGAATGAGAGATTTGCACAGAGACATTTTATCATCCTTCACATTTTCACGTGGGATAGTCACCTTGCAAATGACCATGTGCTTCCCTCGCAATCATGTGCCCAAAAATATCCAGTAATAAATGAGGGCGAGAATGATAATTTCTTCCTTATCCAGCCACATATGCTCAGTGGAACTTTGGCCTTCGCTCTCATCACAGTGTCTGAAAGAATCATGAATATTCATGATATGAGCTGAATCAGAAAGTGATACCACAGACGCCCCCGTGGACTCTGAGTACTAACGATGTTGTGGAGCCCATCTGTTCGTGCAGGTCTGTGAAACATTAGTCTGATGCCACAGGTGTTCCTCTGACAGCAATGGAAACCACTCGAGGTCAGGTGATATAGAACAGCTTGTACATTTATTGGTTGGAGAATTTAGTAATTCACTTTTTTTCTTAGCTTGAACTTAGCTTATATGTTTACCGTTGCCTTCAAAGTGAATGTAATCTAAATATTAAATATTTATACTAACTAATACTAAAATACTTGAGTTTTTCGTCTTCACTCACCTTTTTTTTCCACTCACTATGTGTTTATACATAGCTCTGCATTTAATCATTAGTTATTATTAATCTCTGGCTCTCTTCCACAGTGTGTCTTGTCCCGTCTTCCTCCCCCTCACCCCCAGCCGGTCACAGCAGATGGCGGCCCCTCCCAAGCCTGGTTCTGCCAGGGGTTTCGTCCCGATAAAAGGGAGGTTTTTTTTCCCATTGTCGCCAAAGCGCTTGCTCTGATTGTTGGGGTCTTCTCTATTTTTTCTGTACCATCGTAGGGTAGTGTTTTCAGGCCAAAAATCATCATGCATGCTTTATCAAATTATTAAATAGTGCTGGAACTGTAATACACTTTAAATACTGTAATTACAAAGTCCTCTGTGCCAATTAAATAACTAATACCTATTTTGATACCACTTCAGTGCCAGCTCCACCATCTTGGTCTACAGTGACGTTGGTATTCATCGTGTCTTGCTCTGCAACCTCAGTGAGCTTGACAGAGGTGCACATGAATCAGCTCTCCACCTGTTCTGATTGGAGTGGCCCTCCAGCTCTCAGTGGATCTCCAGATGAGTACAAGGACTAATGTAACCAGCTGGAGTCCACAGTGGTGGAGTTGGAATTCAAATCATGGGATGAGATGTCCTGTGGAGAGGCAGCCGAATAAAGTCAAGTACTGCAGACAGCCTGCAAAAAGGAGACTGGAAGGAGCAGCTAGCTGGTTAGCACACACTAAACTGAACAGAAATAAAAAAGAAGTGAGATCATCCACTAGTCAATCAGTAACAGATGGTGTGTTCTCTTGATTGAAAATTATGTACAAGTAATTATAGCAGTAATTCCACTACCCAAAAGCTCTCCACAGCACAAACCCAAATCTAGGCGATATTTTCAAAATCCGATTGTATAATTTCAAACACTAAAAAGAGCATAAACGTTTTGTGCTATACCTTCTTGGCACACCCATGCCCACACAAACTATAACAAGAGATTTTACTGAGAGGTCTATTCAGCCTACCATGGCCATTTTTCTCCTGCAGTAAATATATAAGACTCAAGGTCTCAGCGTGCTACTGCTTATAAAAGGAAGAGGTTGAATAGTGAGTTTGCATCACCTGTGACAAAAAGCCCTCCCTGTCACTGCTCCCTGAATCACACTACTCCATCTCTCCTGCAGCTGAGCAGAAACCACACACTGCTACCGCTGTAATATTCTTTGATGGTGGCTTATGTGCCTGGACTGACTGCATAAGTCAAGAAGTCAAGAAACACTGCTATGCCTTGTTACTGTTCCACAGGAAGCTTTAAAAGTTCTGTAGCGTGTCTGAAAGCTCCAGGCTAGCTACTTGTTTGACACTGATATGAGGCTATGCTATTGAATGTTGCATTGAACCTTTGATCTGCATGTCAATCCAGATCCAACATGAACTGCAGAGGCACAAGGTAAAGGGGACATAACAGAATTTCTATACAGTGATCTAAAAATTGCAGCCACATTGAAACAATAGATCTGGTCATGAGATGCGCTAAGATGAGAAGATCTTAATATTTAATAGCTAAACCTGTTTATTCAGAGGATTTATTTTGGTCTCTTGGCTTGACAGTTCAATTTACAAAAAATAGTTGCCTGTAAGGTGTTTCTTTTTTTTTTCTTTTAAGCAGCCACTTGGTTGATTGATGGTGGAGGTTGGAAAAAATTCACATGTGTTGTTTAACCCTAATATGGGTAAACAAAAGAAAAACCTTTATTTTTTCCTGTGGATAGGCTGACGAAGAGCTTCTCTGAGGCTGTCTGCCTGTACTAGACCCTCTCTTAATGAATGCTGTATAATAATGTCTCTGAAGAATAACAAGGTTTCAATACTAATCTGTGCTCCAAACACTACCTCCTGCATGCTTAATTGTATCACGCAGTCCTGGATAGACTTAAGCGCTATCCCTGGAGATAAATCAAGGCATGAAATGTAATGCACTCCTAAGCACCTGGTAAATTGCTCCTACACTATTTTACCAGATTTACACAGCAAAGTATTTGGCTCGGGAACATAACTAGATTGTTCCTGCTATTAAGGCATCGAAAATAGTCTGTGAGGCTGTTACTACAACCATGTCCAATATTCACTGGAGTTTTATAGCCTTGTCACTAAGCCTCCAGAAGGTTTTAACAGCTTCCTGTGTCATCAGTGAAGAAAGTTTATTTCTCAGAGAGCAGTTCTGTGGTCACACTGCTCTATATAGTTAAATGATTTTTCCCCCCATTTACATCATCTAGCACAGTGCGTTTTGCAAATCGGGGTATACATTGTGTAAGATGCTGTCCCGAACTAATTCAACCCATTTAAAATGCTGATGCAAAACAAAGACATAGTCTTTGTGGAGCATTTGCTCCGCAGTCAATTAATTTTAACAGATTTTTACTTGTAGATGGAAAACATGAGACAGTATTTTCAGAAAGCAGAGAGATGATGATAATGAATTCTGCATGGCCACTGGCAAAATTCTGAGTTGATCATGAATCCTTCTGAAGTTTAGGCTTGTGTTTGCTATATAATTACTTTTCTCAGAGACTGTTCAGTACAAAGAACAAATATCAATCCTCTAAAATAATCTTATTGCACAGAAAATCTAACAAAGGAGGGAGTACACATATTTTCCCTTTTAACTTTTTCCCTTTTTTGGCACAGTGTTACAATTAAAAACGTAAATTCCCATTAATAAAAGTGTGAAAACATTTAATTCTGACATTGTCCTCATTACTATCATTTACCACCCAAACTCACCATGAATGTTTAATGTAAAGAGAAGCCTATAAATTATTTCTTTTACAGCTTAGCCCCCAGTTGCTAGAGATTGGTTGGTGAATGCCCTGTGACTGTGAGATGATGCTACAGCAGGCCTGAACATCAATTGGGAAAATGTGTATATCCTGATTGGTTGGTGAGTGGTTGAAGGAAGTTACTTGCTTATACAGTATCAGTTTCTTTGGTCTAAAGCAAATTACAGGTTGTCTGCAGTTTGAATGGAGGATGCCAACTTGTCTGCAAATACTCCCCAAATACTTGCTAAGCAGTTCTGAAACTGTGAAGATTGTGAAATGGACACTCTTTGGATTCAAAGTTGACTGTGTTGAACCAGTCTCTGGTTCCAACTTGGGACTTTTTTAAGTTTCACAACATCTTGGTGGTTTGCTAACAAGTCATCAGGCAGCTATGGCAACTTTCTAATAAACAAAAGCAATCACGTTTTTTTTTTTTTTTGTGCAATACCCTCTTTGTGACCACTGATTTTTAGCACTTACTCACAAACTGTCTGGAGAACGCACAATTTTTCTTAGAGACTGACTGGTCTCTAGGCACGTGTAACTAAGGCCCTTTATATTAAGCTTTTTGTCTACTATAAATTGACAGGATATTTGAATGAATTAGTTTTAGTGTGAGTGACAAACATTTTGGAATGTTTCTGCATAAATACCTAAGCATGCCATTCTAATGGACAGATGGAGGAGATTCTGTCCTTTATGATTTATGATACAGTTGGTGGGGTGAGCTGCAATGTAAGGGCAGAAAAAGGCATACAAATTTCAGAGCGTTTTGCAGAGTAATTTTCAATTTAGTCATATTTCATCATCTACAGAGAGAATCTTTCTTTAAATTCCCCTCATACAGTAGGTCTTCTTTCCATTTAATTCAATACGCAGCTGATATAAAAAAAAACAACTTTAAACTAAATATTTTAAGAGCTGGCACAACTTCTGTATCTGTTCACTTGCAAATAGAGGTGCTGACCAACTTGGAAGCAGTCGAAAAGCAAGACTTACATTGCACACACAGCAGTGAGTATTAAAAGATTATCATAGTTAATCATCAACTATTAATTAAAACACAAGTCCAAAGTAATAGAAGTTTTCCCTCCACTTCATGCTGTTACGTACCACTTTATGACTTAGTTTGGGATTATTTCTCCATGGGTGGTTAGATGACTTCAATATCATATGGTTGGCGATTTTTGCTCAACTGTCCATAATTTAAGAGTTGTACACAGAGAAGCTTTGCATTTGAAAGAGTACAGTATGTCTGTGATTTTGCGCATTGAACTGCATTACCATTTCATCAGCTCCATGCACAGCTTGATATCTGTTAGACAGCCGAAGAAAATGCTAATGAATTTGCTAACCTTTTAATAAGAAATTCTTCTATATGCTAAATTTAGAAAGGAAGTGCTTGTAAAATAGCCAAAGTAACGTAAATGTGACTGTCAGAGCTCAAAAGCTTTAACACAGAAAAAAGCATTTCAGTGGGTGGTTTCAGTATCTATAATGCAATAATCTAATTTGGTAATCTGGTAATTTGGTCATGGAGTTTCCACATGTACCTTAGGCTGTTAACAGCAGTTGGTCAATATCTGGGCAGCTCAACATTGGTGTCTCAGATTTACAACAGCAGCACTGATCTCTGTCCAGCTATTCTGCCCACCATCAGGAACAGGTCTGAATCAGTGATCACGGTGGATGACATGATCCCTCTGTCACTCGCAGAGTTTTCTCACATCATTTTCATTCATCATCACTGCCAAACTTTATCTAAAATCCTGACTACAAGATCTGAGAAAATCCCGGTTAATCCTGTCACCAATAATTGTATCACCTTCTAGCATATAGTGCTAGAAGGTTGACACTAATCTTGTTAATTGAGAATTATACAATACAAATGCATTTTTTCTATGAATTGCCATCTTACTGTAGTGGAGGGTAATACCTTTGCATACCCAAGTAATCCCAGAAGCTGGGTTGATGGGGGCAATGTGGCCCCGAGTGAGGGGCTTTTCACAGCAGTTTTTGAATTTGTCAGTGAGAAAATAACATTGTAATCAATTCAATATCAGGAATAACAATCATAGTATCAATATGAGGACTCACAAATATCCACAAATTCCTGGAAAGAATGGACATGAGGCAATGTGCTTTAGGGGAAAAAAAAGACCACAGCGAAGAATCCTACCATCGTATTTGTTTCTTTGGAGTCAAGCATCACATAGAAAATACCAGGACATCCATAAATGCTGGCAACAGCATCAACCACATAGGCTCTAGAAAGATTCTTTTTAGAAGAAAAAAGCCAGATTTCATTAAACCAGATTAAAAACAATCATTATATACAGCCGGATATATAAGAGTGACTGCAGATGCGCAGTCATGCTAGTTTTTATTTGGTGCTGTGTTTGTGTTCACTTAATGAATATTTTTATGTTGACTGTAACTATCAAGCTAATGTATATATTTATAGCAAGCCTGATAACTGCTGCCTGCTGTTGCTGACAGCACTGAGACAGAAACAAACCTGTGCTGCAGTCATATGTGTAAACAAAACAGTGACTCTATAGATGCTCAAACTCTTGCTGGTGATGAAGATCACATGCTTTTTCCATATAATGTCAGTGTATAAGAACCAACCCATCACTTATGAATAGCTAAAATGTAATTTAGAGTAAGTGGTTTAATTATGGAGATGCAGCACATTTATTACAACCTTCCAGTATATAGATAATAATCATTTTCTCACTGCCTTGATTTACTTTCATCCCATTAATTCACTTAGTATCAATTCCACTTCCAGGAAGTCCAATATACAGGCATTATTGAAACAATTTAATTTGAATTTTGCATTTATCCCATTATTTTGTTTTATGAAATCAGTAAATTATCAAGGCTAATCACAGTGGAAATTATGGAA
>VUQG01023267.1:22666-41404 GCA_015106755.1 Etia nguti
GGGGGGGTATGTGTAGTTTAGTTGAAGCAGAAGTTTTTGTTGATTTAAAAGACACCTAAGCAAAAATGTTTACATGCAGAGCTTAGAGAGAAATAAAATGCCTGGGAGTGTTCAGAGGTTCACCAAACCTGGTTAACGGTGTTCTGGAGGTTAAGTTAAAAAGCCCACTCAGGGTTTGTGTCTACACTTTTCCTGTTTCACTCGTTTATTGCTTCCTTTTTTGAGTTTGCTCAGCCATTAAGACACGCCTACAAATGCAAAAAAAAAGAAAAAAAAAAACCACACAAAAAACATGTGCATATCTTATCTTGAGAGAATTTCTTCTAATTCAGCACAAATACTCACATGGACAAAAAGCAGAACTGTTTTCTTTTTTTTAGTTTGTGTTCAAAGATCAGGTAACCTCAAAAACTTGTCTTTAGCGATTAAAGAACTCATACACTGATATTATAACATTTAATCTTCCAAATTCCAAAGAACAACTTGACCATAAACTCTGTCAAAATTTTCTGCAAAACACTACAGACTGTAACTGAGGAAAAGAGGCAGAGATCGTGACCATAATTCACATTTGGTCAGATACTAATTTGGTGACTCTGATCTTTGGTGCCCAGCTATTAATTTTCATCAAAAGCTCTTTACTGTGTATGAGGTTGGTAAGACGTGAAAGTAAACTGAAACTTCACTGTTGTAGGTATAAAACACGGTGGTAATTATGGCTCCACAAATCTTTGAGTCAAGGTGTAGTTGGAGTTTCAAATGCAGGTACCTGCAGGTACACACTGTTTTCTCGGTACACAAGTGTAAGAGAGCCGAGCTAATGTTTTGTGCTAAAACAGAAAAACTGGTAAAGCAGCTGATTTACCAGAGGACTTATTATTTAGCTGGCTGCAGCATATGCATTCAAGACCTCTATAACTTGTGTTTCCATGAAGATAATTAAATAAAAATATCAATGATGTAGTATTACTTCAACAACAAAACAAATTAATGTGAATATAAATGAAAGAAAATAGTTTGAGAAGATGGATGGACAGGATGTGCCACGGTCAGTGTTGTCTTTTGCCACAAAACCTGTCGCTTATCAGCCAGTTGAAGCAACTGCACTACATCAGTGAGTTTACTGTACAAGGAAATCTTTTCCATGTCATATAACTTTTGTGTTCAGATCTCAGAGTCAGTAGTACCGTGCAGGTTCTGTCAGATTGGGTCTGAAAAGCATCTCTGTGGGCCGGGGTTATGTCTGTGCAGAACTGTTTTGAAAGGCCCTCTTTATAATGTGATGAGATTTTGACAGCAGCCAGGCGGTAGCGATCATTTATCAATGGCCCTCCTTGAATTTAGAGTTTTAAAAGAATATATTTTATTTCCATTTATAGCTCACACACTGCTGCATTTCCCTTAGATGAAATGCAGTGCGTGCATTTTCCTGTTTGCTTTACACAAACAACTTAAGTGTGTCGTAGATGTGCTGTTAGTGGAGCTGCATGAGTAAACGTTAATTAAAATTTCAAAAGCAATGGTAAAGGTATGTTTGTCACCATACAGTTGACAGACTTTATGATAAGCATGCAACTAATTCCTGACAGATGAGATGGATATTTTAGCTTGATGATGCCTGACTGTATTACAGATCCAATGAGCCATGTCTTCCATTCACTGGATAAATTGACAAGGTTATTGAGCTTAATGTGACTTGGCTGACTACGCAGCTCAACCTGTGAAAATGATTACAAATATGCAGGTGTTCACAGTATGGAAACAACCTCTTATCACTAAAAGATTGTATCTTAATGTCATTAATATTACCTGCAAACATTTGTCCACATAATTGCTAAAGAGAGACAGACAGTCTTTTTTTTTTTTAAAAGAAGTGACATGCTCTTTGTGTTAAGGGTCTTACTTGAGGATTACTTACTGCCAATTTATTAGAAAGCTATAGTGTTATCCAATTACATTTTAGGAATGCAGAATGCGTTTTAATAGGGCTGTTTTACAGTTTGCAGGTCGGGTGAAGATAGGAAACGTAACAAAAAGGTCTGGGAAACCTGGGTGCAAATAACAGTTTGTCTTTAGATTTAACAAGGCGTGGATATCCAGTCAATATCATATTTTCCGCTTCTTGAAATTAGTGTGGATTGTTTTATCGTGCTTGTGTGAAGTCCTATTTAAGCATATTAAGGACTGCTGTTTGTTTGTTTTCCTGGATCAGAAAACTGCATCATGTCAAAGACTTCAAAATAAAGTAACATGGAGGGTTAAGGATTTGAAGTGCTCCTAAGAAGATGATAACTGAAATTATCATCCATTAAAAGTGGAAGAGGCTGGGACAGTCCTTGCATTTCCTTATGTGAAGAGTTAATATTAGCATCCAGCTGAGTTTCTCCAGAAGCTAACAAACCATTATTGACATAGTGACATCATGGACCATCCTATGTTCTGAGGGTAGTAGTGCAAAACTAGTTAGTAATGCACACACTATATTGAGTCTAGAAATTGGCACAAGCAAATGTGATTTTTTTTTTTTTTTTTTTAAATCTCTGAGCAAGCTTTACACTGATTTTGTGCAAAAAGAAGAGCACAGAGTTGTTATCAGGTGTTTTTTTTTTCTCCATAAAACTTTAAACCTTTGATATCCATCAAATTGTTGACACTTATTCAGGGTCATCCTGGGCTGTAATCGTTTATCATACTGTCATGGGGCAAGAGGCAGAAAAGACCCAGGATAGTTCATCAATCATGGGGATATCTATAGATATTAGTTTAAACATAATATATAACAATACAATCAAAATAATATATTCTTAAGTACAAGTTGTGCCTTAGCACTGCAGCCCACAGGTTACAAAAAGTGCAGCTTTTACTTTGAAGGCAAACAGTTTCCAATTCCATCCCCCTTTTTCAAATTTTACTACTCCTTGGCTAATAGTACATGTTTGCACATAAGCCCATGCACACTGTGGCTGCATGTGGTAATCTTAAAGAACCAAAACAAATGGTAAAAAGATTTTTCACCAAAAATTCCTATTTTTACCTAGTGACTGCTAGTTTACAGAGGGACTTAGACTCTAGACTAAGTGGCTGGACCCTCATTCACGTGACCCTGTATTCTCACATGGTTAGCCATAACATGACTGCAAAACTTCAGTACTGCACCTAACAAGTGGCAAAAGGTCACATTTTTCAAGTCCCCTGATAATGGTGATGTAATTGGTTAGATGACCTTGTGTGACAATAACTTATACAATCACTCTTGGATTGAAATGTAAATGCCCAAAACTCAAGTTTCCAGAATCGCAAAAATATGGTTTTGTTCTCTACATAATTTGTGAATTTGGATTTAGTTAGCACTTAAATTTAGGGCTTTGGCCATTTTGATTTGATTGAACAATTATGTAGATGTGGGCTATTCTAGCTGCTAGCTGTCTGCTAGTCCTCATCTCAGTTAATTCTTATGATCTGTCGACTATATTTGTGGTTTTGGTCCCTTTAAATCACCGTAAAGTAAATATCTAACAAATACAATGGCTTTCTACATCCATGTTCTCTGTGCTTCAGTTTGTTCTTAAGTGCTGTGTGCTTGCAGTATTTTTGTAGATTACTAATACTTTTTGCACCTTATGGAACTGCTTACTAACCAAACTTGGTAAACTTATAAACCGCATCATCAACACATGAACCAGTGAGTGAGGTCATGGTGCCTAGGTTCATCTTTTATATACAGTCTCTGTGTACGATCACTTAAATTTGTGACACAGAACAATATGTGAAAGCGGCCTTTACATCCTATGTATTTCCGATTGTTCCCTTCCTAGATGTTTACTCTAGATATACTCTAGCAGATAACTTTCTAAAAGCGATTATATTTCAAATCTTATATTCAGCATCTCTTTTTGAAGGTCTGTCAAACCTTCAAAAACAGTCTGAAAGCATCAGTGGATATGAGTTGAGCAGAAATCACATTATACGCATGCATGCCTGCTATTACTGGTGGAATAAATTGTTTTTCTCCAGGCTGTTTTGCAATGCAATAAACTGATGAGCTCAAAAGGAGTTACAATCGATTTGGTGAATTGATCACCCTCCAGCTACTGCCAGGATGTAAACAAATCCCTGTATCTTTTTGTCTGAGGAGTCTGGGGTTGGTATAAATTATAATAAATGAGTGGGTTGCCATACTGAAGCAATGGTAAGCCACTGGAGGCAAATTAAACTTGCATTACATTAAACTGAATTGCAGCACCATACGGTTGATCTACTGACTGCCACTGCAGCTTGCTTAATACTTTCATACTTATGTAACAACCATTGTTGTTCTTTTGCTCTGCACTTCCTTTGAGAGTCAACAGTTGCCATAAACCACCACTTGCTGTGTTTCCTCAACCTCCTATTAAATGCCATTGAATCCCACTTTGACGCCACCTTGGAGGACACTGTTATCCACCCCTCTTCCACCCCAATCATTTAGCCCGTCAGCCAGACAGCCCAGTGACTCAATGAAGATTAATTATGATCCCGTTGTCGACAGGGTGGTTAGGTTAATAAGATGTGCCGCATGAAGAGGTGGCGGTGCATCGTTTCCCCTCCCTGTCAGATACAGTATCCTTTCTCATCTCCATGCCACTCTGTGAAAGGTCCACCCTCGCATAATGCCTCTCATGACAGCAGATGGTAAGGAGAGACAGGATATAGGCCTGCCAAAAAACATGCCAGTGGACAAAAAGTAGCCACCTCATTATTATGTTGTGGAAGGCAAGTACCTTATGGTTCTGGGGACTGTCACTGTGCTGAAAGGCACAAATAAAGCTAGACACAGAAGGAGACTGACAGTTGCACTTAGTTTTATTTGGTAAGAAGATAAAAGGCAACAGTGTTACTTTTACTTCAGCTGTATTTCAGAAGTTTGAAAAATTGTGAGGTCATTGTCCGAAATGACCAATTCCTCATTTCCCACTTACTGTTTCACATACAGTGTTGTCTTTTTTTCCTTTGTGGGCTTTTCCTAAACTTTTCCTAAACTTTTTTAATTGTAATTTAATGCTGCTTTTCTTCAATTAAAAAACTAACAAAAACAACGATACAAAAAAATTACTAGCATCTGTGTGTCTCTGTAATTACTGGTTAAATATTAATCCATTGGTCGTACAAACCCAGATGTAATACAAGAAATTGTATTAAGTGTTTCTTTCAGGGTTTGCAGGATTAGTACTCAAACACACAAAGGCAGACTTCAAACAAAAGGTAAGCTGTTTTATTGGGCTGATGCAGAAGACATGAGAACAAATGGGCCATCATAAAACTCAGCAAAATCACAGGAGTGCACAAGGAAAACACAACACACACTGTGAAAAGACTGAGGGCAGGGCAGGACTATTCATACACAATGGGTTAATAATGGGAGCAGCTGAGTGAATGAGACACAGGTGTAGATATTTAAGACAAGGACAGACGATAGAAAGGCTCGAAACTGTGGACCATTATAGCGCCTTACTATGTTCAAAAATATTATAGACAAATTGATCAGCAGATTCAATTCAATTCAATTCAATTTTATTTATATAGCGCCAAATCACAACAACAATCGCCTCAAGGCGCTTTATATTGTACAGTAGATCCTACAATAATAGATACAGAGAAAAACCCAACAATCATATGACCCCCTATGAGCAAGCACTTTGGCGACAGTGGGAAGGAAAAACTCCCTTTTAACAGGATAAAGATAATAGTTGGATGAGCCAAAAATTACTTTAGGGCTTCAATATTTTTTGAAAGCAAATGCCCTTTTATAAACTGTTTCCGAGAAATGCTTTGTTTCTAACCAGTCAGATAGTTTGTTAAACAAGGTACTGCAAAGTTAATTTCTTATACTTTTCTCACATCTTTTAGACACAACCAACACTTCTTTTTACTTTTTAATCCAGAGAGGACTTTTGAGGTAATCTTTCAGCCAGAACGTTAACTCGCAGAGAACATATTAAGAAAAAAAGGTCTTGTTTGTATTTTAACTGGTACTCCGCTTTTCTCATCTACATCAAATGTACATGTACAAACTGCCTTTGTTTATGAAATATTATTTTTAAAGTATTTAAAAACCTTGAATATGTATTTGAAATATGTATCCTCTAAACACCAAAATAAGTAGCGTCTCATTGCCTTGCAGTGACCTACAGTCCCTGCCTCAACCTAAACTATAATGATGTTTGATTTTTTTTTAAAATCCAGTCCTTTGTGTGATAGTAGTGATAGAGTAGGACTGGAAAAAGGGCTTTTCCTTCAACATGTCTGAAAAACTAGAACTTGATTTTGTATGCTGGTTGATCTCACTGCTCAAGGTTAAAGTTACTCTTTAGTTGTTGACAAGCTTCCTAAATTGTGTGTCTGCCCTTGGCGACATTTTCAAAGTCAAAGACTTGAATGTTTCTGTGGTATTGGTGATTCTTGACAACATCAGCAGCGACAACATTAAATTGACACCTTATTCCGCACCTAGTGTGTGCTCTCTTATTGAAAAAGAACCACAGAAAGGTTGCTGCTGGTTGTGGGAGTCTACTTATTCTCTTTTATGTAGAAAATGTGACCTGTGTCTAACTTGCTTAAGTGCTCATAAAATTTATTATGCAACAGTTAGCTTAGACCACACGCTGCAATGATTTGAACTTCACAAGAGGTCAGTTAAACACAGAAACCTTATTCTATAATATCATTCAACTTTGTTTACATTGAATTAACTGCTTCTTGGCACCGAGATCTTCAGTTGCCACATAGAAGAGACACAGATTAACATGTTACACCACAGTTAAACTGCAGGTTAAGATTATTTGGCAGAGGTTATCATCAGACACACATCAGCATTATAAATTTAACTGAAGGATACCCTTTAAAATATGGGATATTTCCATTATTTTTTCTCTCTCCCTTTTTTTAAATAACAAGAACCATTTGCTTTGGTGTAGACTGTTAAAAAATGTATATTATATATCTTAGTGAGCATACTAAAGCTTGCTGTAAGACAAAAAGAAGCTGTATAATCTTTTTTTTTTTATGGCAATATTACATGATAATTTTTTTTCATTATTGCTTCTGGGACTGAGGTTTGCTCATCTGTAGGTACTTTGCCATAGCTGTGTGCAGACACAATTTCTCTTAGTTAAAAACTATTTTAAAAAACTTTGGTCTTCCGGCGTTTTTAGAAGATATCTGATTGTTTGTTTCTTCACTTTATGCAGTATGAAGCTATTATACACAACAGCAATTCTGCTAAGGCTAATGATACCATAATGATATCATTAGATCATCATGTAACACTGTTAGTTTAAAAATGTTTAAAACATGCAGACTCAACAGAATGTGAATAATAATTAAGAGTAATGACTACTTGTCAAAAGTATCTGTGTATTGTGTTGTAGAGATATTTACTGAGATTAGCATTCTAACAAGAAAGCCAGAACCCTTGAGCAATATAATTTTCTACCCTTCGATTCAATAGTGGGACAGTGAGAACATGAGAATAAAGAGTATTCCTCATACTTTCAAACAGTCTGTGATTCTGCCTTGTTGTCAACCATTTTGATGGACAGGAGGTCAGTGATTGAAATAATAATAAAGCTTATGCGTAATCAGTTATCTGCCTGTTTTCCTGGGTGTTTGGCTGCTTTTCTGTTCTCTACATTACTACCTCTTTCCTGTGTTGTCAATCTCAGTACTGTCATCATTACTCCAGTCATTAGTCCAATCATCTTCTTGCTCCCCATCTTTGGGCCAGTAAGCCTCTACTTTGCTTAGTTTAAATCTGTGCTCTCCGTCATTCTCCCTTTCAGACTCTCATTCGTGCAACCTACCTCCTTCCCATCTCCACCTCACAGACACCTCAGTCAGAGCTCCATCCAAGCCTCAGTCTACATCTTCACCATCACCAGCGTCTAGATTCTGTGGAGTCCTGTCCTAAATCCTATCACTGCTGGGATTCTGTTCTGCCGTGATGGGTCGTCTGAGTCTAATCGCCAAATACATTAATTTCTCTGTCTCAGTAAATCATGTACAAATTCTTCTATTTGATCTTTCTTATTGAAATGCAATGGTTATTAGCCAATGACTATGCAAGAACAGGAGAAAGAGGAGAGCCAATGGACTAGAGTTTGTTTTTAGCCTAGAACCTCTTGCTGTATTTATTCTTCTTGGACAGTGTCTATGACCTCCTCTTTCCCTGGGAACCACCAGCACTGAGTCAGGCCAGGGACTCAATGTCTGGTCTCCACAGCAAACCCAAGATTGTATAGTTTTCCCAGTATTTCATTTTGTGGGTTGGTTGTTGGATAAGTTTTATACTGGTGATGGTAGGCACTAACATCTAGTGCCCTGACATCCAGGTGCTGAAAACAAAAATAAAGTTCAGTCAGGAAACAATTTTACAACACAGGTTTCTCTTGAAAGGGTGAAAGAAAAATTCCTTTTATCAGTACCAAAATTCACGGAGTTATTCTTTAGCTCTGGCATCCTTCTGACAGACAGACAGACAGACAGACAGACAGAGCACCAAACCAATAATCCAATCCAATTAATCCAAACCAGCATGTTTTTCTAAAAAGGTGATTTCACTTGCTGTTTGTATGCACATGCACACATTTTTACAATTCATGCTGATCTAGTGTTTTAAATGTTGCAGTTCACCAAACATAAAACTGCTAACTAGCAAAAGTGAATGCTGGCGATGTAGCATTAGAAAGAATCTTATGGCAAAAAGAGTCTGTCAGCATCCATGATTCATCAATCCTTGCTTCTAATGCACTTT
Organism: Etia nguti; assembly: GCA_015106755.1. NCBI lineage: Eukaryota > Metazoa > Chordata > Actinopteri > Cichliformes > Cichlidae > Etia > Etia nguti. Next base: position 31,455 of record VUQG01023267.1, read on the forward strand.
TAGTAAAAATATAATAGCAACTTGAAACTTTGGACAGACAGTATTGGAGAAACTCTTTATAACAGAAGCTGAATAATTTACATTCATCTGTCACACTCTTCAAAGACCTTTAAAAAAATCACCAAAAACGAATCAGGTAGCAATACATTAATCCCTCTGCCTGTCAAAATCCTCAGTACTGATAAAATACCAGACTGACTTTATTTTCATAAAGCAAATCATTCTACTTGTAAAACTGCAGATAAATCAATTGATTGCCTCTCGTGAAAATGGAAGTCCTTCCCTGTTTAGGCAAGCCTTCAGGATGAGTAGAATACCTTTAACGGACTTTTCTTTCTTTTAATTAAAAAGCTCATTGAAAAGAGATGGATTGGCTGATAACATCACTACCTTTTTCTTGACCTCAATTTGGCTCTGCTCACCTCTGCAAATGAGTCTAGAGAATCTGTCTGCGCATGAAAACTCACTTTGTTATAACCCGTCAGATTAATTCATTAAATCTGGCTGAGAGTTTTCTTTCCTTAATGTTCGCAATTGTTCATGGTGGAGCCTCGGAATCTGCCGTGTTGACTAATGGGCATAGACTTTGGTGAGAGGGACAAGTAATGAAGGCTCATTTTAAATGTCACACAGAAAGGAAGAGACATAGATGACAACAACACTTAGAAATTGTTTCTACTTTCTCATGATATAACACATTTAGAATATTGGGTCTAAAATGGAAAAGTGGAAAAATCTGTTGATATTCTGCTCATCTGTTTAATTTGATTTAATAATTCATTTAAGAAATGCTGGGAAGAGTTCCTAATGTCATAAGAATTGTTTAATAACACTGTTTAAATGATGCCCTGACTGAAAGCAAAGTCACTGAATAAAATTCAAGTGTTTCCTCAGTTAGCATTCCAGTGTACAACAGATAACTGTTGTCTGTGTTTGGGTTAAGGGGCAACAAAGAATTAAACTTTATTGTTTATTCTTTAAAGGTTTGAGTTTGGGTTAACCATTCATCTACAGCAGCTCCCCCCTGCATGTTTGTTATTGAAACAGTGATAATGAAAGTCTTACAGTTTTGCATTCAGCATCGAGACAGCAACAGCAATAAGATGGAAATAGTCTGCTATTGGTTTGCAGTTGAAAGAGGTCAAATTGGCATGTCTGTTGCTATCTGTTTCAATGAAATTCAACTATAAGTGGGAAAAAATAAATTTACATTAACTTCTTATATTTAAAGTCTTGCCAGAACCTGCAAATTCACTAGAGGAATTCAGAAATTGCAGGGCAGCAATTTACCTGCATATGGCACTTTCTGGTATAGGAAAATAATCAAAATACAGCCAGCTGGCAACCAGCTAAATCTCTTATTATAAAGAGTGGCATAATACATGAGTGGCACTAATCTGGTGCAAACTGACTCAGAGTGATTCAAACACGTAGGCCAGTCTGTGCTTAGAATGGCATTTAGATGACACTTATTTGCAAACCTTGAACTGACAGTGATCAGTCTGAGACAGACCACAACAGTTTGCAGATCAGTTGCCTTCCACCAGGGAACCTGAGCATTTCTTATATACTCAATGCCTGGGTGAATCATTGGGCAGAGGTTTTATTATTCTTGTGTGACTGAGCCATTTTAAGACTTGTAGAATTGAAATATTGAAATGTTAAAAAATAACAGGGGGGGGGGATGCTTATCTAAATGTTTTCATGTCTGGATGTGAGAGTAAGCTAAAATACGTAATGTCACCAGTTTTCCATTTGAATCAAATGTCTGCTGACAGAAAACTGACTAGAATCACTTTGAAGGTGTAAAAAAAAATGTTTTTTTTAATTTTTGGGAACGTCCAACTCACAGCTCTACAACACTGAAATGAACGTCGGCCATGTAAATCATACGCTTAAATGTCTTCATGTTTACTGACACTAAGAAGACCTGAATACCGCCTACCAAAGCAGGAAAGAAAGCTGGCAGTGAGAATGAAGAGTGGGAGAAAGAACACTTTTTTATGTTGTTACATTACGGAGGCACTTTAACTCCTTGCCTTATTTTCCATATGGCCCTCCACGCACAAGCACAAAAAAGTATATACATTCCACCACAACCACCCACTGCTTCACAAACCAGGCAAGCTGTGCCTGCTCGATAACATATTCAGAAAAACAGAGCAAGCAGCACTTCTACCATACTGAGAGCCTCTAGTGCTAATATAACACACCCTCCAGCCTCTATATCTCCTGCTTCTAGGGCGCCACTCTGGATTGAAATAACTCGTATATTTCAGATTTATGATATAATGTATATATTTGACATAGACTTGGATCAAATGGTTTTAAAAAGATTTTAGCTGTGCTAACTATCATTTTGTCTTAATGCGACTGCAAATTAGATGTAAGATGGGTAAATGATCAAATCTTATGAGACATGCAACACATATTCCTTAAAGTAACCACCTTCCTCTCTTAGTTACTACTCCAACAGTTGTTTCAGTCCTCCATATAGCACATGCAGTAACAAAGTTAGTAAAGAGAGACCAGCTTTTTCCTGATTGAGCCGATGAGATTAATGAGATGAGAAACTTCACCAAAGGTCTGCCTCATCAGTTTCTATAATAACGTTGTTGTCTGTGTTATGGTCCGGTTCAGAAACCACAACACAAGAGGAACAGTAAAATCACAGTTTATAAAAACATAGCTTCTTTTAATTAGTTAGAGCCTTTATTAGAGCCCAATAGGTGCGTCCTCAGGTACGGCAGGATTGTTTGTATTCAAACGTGGGTGTAATGTGCTACAAAGTAATAAAGCTAGCAGAGAACCAAGAGTAATGTCATAGCTGAGCTGAGCACAGCAACAGCCAGAGCCTGATCCCCAGCAGATAACAAAAACAGTGATGAGCTGTAAGGGATGCACAATGTGCAGCTGAGAACTTAGGTATCAAAATTGGAAAAAAAAAAAAAAAAAAATACTGTTTAATAAAGTCTTTATCAGATAGTCATCCTCCTTCTGATTTTAGGCAACTTTCAAATTCTGCTTTGCTGAACTTTCCTTCCCTCACACCCAACTGGTCACTGCAGATGACCGCCCCTCCCTGAGACTGGTTCTCCATGGTTCCTGTTAAAAGGGAGTTTTCCCTTCCCATTGTCGCCAAAGGTCTTGGTTATATGGGGTGACCTGATTGTTGGGGTTTTCTCTTTTTTCCTCTGTATTATTGTAGGGTCTTTACCTTACAATATAAAGCTCCTTGAGGCAACTGTTGTTGTGATTTGGCGCTATATAAATAAAATTGAATTGAAATTGAATTGAATTGAATAGTTTTTTATTCATTTAAGTGTTTATTTTCAAATCTTCACTCAAACTAATAATTCAAGTAGTAATTCAAACTAAACACTTGTGAGCTAAGAATATTATTTTCTTACCTCACAAAGAAGCTCAAGAAGTTGGGACAAGATAGAAATGCCATTTTTGAGGGTTCTCAAAAGTGATTTTGTATTTTAAATAATATTCTGGCACCACTTTTTTGACAGTAAATTGTATATTTTATTCTCAGGACGAGTGTAATTCACACAACAATTTTGTATTTTAAGTTTTTGTGAAATACGATTCATGAATTCATGGGTGGGGCAGAGCATGCTTTGCAATTCTAAAATGGCCCACGCACCCTCATGAAAATAGGAATTTGTTTCAGTCTGTGGGATGATAGTCTAAGGTATACACTATGTTATGTGGTAATTATGTAACAATACATTTAAGGACATGTCATGGAGTAATACAAAAGTCATATAGTAATATAAGGATTTACTTTCTTCAGAGAGTTATAAAGTAACATAATGTACTATTTTAAAAAAGCATGGATAATATATAAAACATTACTTTTTTGAGTAACGACCCCAACACTGCACCTGACAAGGTGTGGGCAATTAGCATTCATTTCATGCATTACTCAGAGACTCTTGCACCTTTTCCAGTGGACTTTTCCAAGTTGTCGGTCTTTTGCATTGTTTGTTGGTCATTCTAACATTGATGACAGCTCTATAGAGAGCTTTGGATGAAGTACATGGTAAAAACCCACAGTTGACATAGGACACGCTTTACTATCAGATGCTGTGGTGACAGAATGAATGGTCTCCTGTATCAGAGAGCAACGTTTTAATCACAAAGCACAATGACTGAAAACACCAGTTTTCCATTTAGGTTTCCTCGCTTGGTTTCAAAGCTAAGAACACAGATTTTAATGATGGTGACACCACCATCATTAAGTGTTTTTTCTTAATAAAACAAAACCATAATTGCCGTTTGTAGTGATTGCTGCCTTTATATTCTTTTTATTTGTTTCACTAAAAATGTTGCCTGGAATCAGATCTTTTGGAAATTTTCAACCCTTTCAACATTGCTACATCCAATTTTTTTCTCCACAGTCTTTGAAAACCACAATTGTTGAGCCACTTCTGAGAACAATTGCCTTAGTACTGCCGATGAGTCTAGGCAGTACTCTAATTATTCACATCACAACAACACCTAAAGGTTGTTTTGATATTTTCAGTCATGACCACACCACAGAACCATTAGTGCTCTTAAAAGGTATATAAATGCCATCCACTCAAGCACAAAAGGGCAAAATGTCTGTTGTGATGATATTATCATGACTGATGTTATGTTACTAGACACAGTGAAAAGCTGGGAATGTTGTGCCACTGTGTTAAGCTGGTTTCAGTCTCATTTGAAGGAGAGGGACTGCTTTGTGTTTCTGCTCTTTGAATGCATACTTCAAAACATGTGGACTTCTCTTAAGGTCTCTTCTCATCCGTCTTGTTTTCAACATTTCTTTACACCTTGTTGAAAACAACAAACTATATTACTATGCTATATGCTGATGAAACACTGATTTACATTATGATCTCCTTAAATAACAGTGTTTGCAGTTGGGCTTTCAGTGATTTGCATGGATAATGACTTGATAAGGAATTGGACTAAACTGCCTATGAATTCATTATCAGTAAGGTTAATTTCAGACTTCAGTCCAAATTGATCTACTTCAGTTCTCATTTATTCTAACATTTCCATTAATGCATGCATTTAAAAAAAAAAAAAAAATGTTATTTTTAATATCCTGCATATACTTGCTGTACATTTTTTTAAAAATTCTTTTTGATTCATCTATTTTCCACTTTATTGTCCTTTTAAACTCTAATGAATTACATTGCTGTGTGATTCATTAGATTTGTCTTCATCCTTCATATAAAGTTTTATGTCTTATTTAAGACACTTTGTTGTCCTATTCCTGAAATGTGCTGTATAAATAAACTTACTTTTATTTTTACAGCACAAATAAATCAGAGCTGCGAGAGACTCTAAAATCACTGGGCCATTATTTCATCTGGTCAATTGTGATAATAATGTGTCAAACTGGGTTTGCTAGTAGGAAGGAACTCAGCAGGAAGCAGATTTCACTTTAAATAGTGGCCCTTTTGGTAACAGGAGACACACTCCCAGCATGCAAAAGACACATCTCTGAAAACTGTAATCATAACAGCACTTGCAGTCTAACCACATCTGCTCATTATGAGTGATTGTATTCGAACAATTGAAGAGTGGGAAGAAAATTCAGCAGAATCATGTGAAACACAATAGCACAATCAACAGCAAGAACAGGGACACAAAAGACTCAAGTGACCACATTGCACTGATACATGCTGGGAGGCTATTTTCTTACCCCCTGAGGACATTTTAATATGTAACAAATATCCCCTGATTCCTGCACCTATACCTGTATGCATGAGATGACCCCATGTCTGTCTAAGATGAGTAATGAATCCATTGTTGCTCCATCTGTACCAGACCGCTTTATCTCTCCAGGTTTGTTTGCAAAGATTACAATGTTCAAAGATGAACCTTGCAGGCCTTTTTATGCAACCAAAGGACATCTCCTGCTCCTGCTTTCTCTTAATATTCAGTGTCCTGAATAACCGCTGAAGCACAGCATTCCTCCCTGCTTTTATATGACAAAAATGTCAAGTGGTCCCGGCTCCACACTCAAAGCTAGGTGATATATTATCTCTCAAATTCAGCCTTTGGGATATTTATTAGAATATTTCAGTCTGCCAATTCATCATGTAAATGTTGTTCCTGTCTGCCAAACTGCTCAGTAAAATATTGGATTGGGGCACAGCATGCACTCAATTTCTTTAGCTTGTCATTGTCAACAGATGAGCAAGTTAAAGTCAAGGGGGTTAAATAAGTTTAATATTTGTGAGGTTAAAACCCCTGCAGCGAGTTAGTCCACATCAGATGAGTTGTTAATGGAGAATGTCCTACAACCTAGAGGGAAAAGGAAAGGCAAAAGATGCATTGTGCATGAAGAAAACATTTCTCATCTTTAATTCATTTGCTCTTTGTTCTTTACTTCAGCTAACAAGCTGATATGCCTAGAGTATGATACCTATCAACAGTTTATGTGCTCTGTGTCCCTCATACCTGCAAAATGTTTCTTTTATATGTTTTTACTTTCCTGCGTCAAAATCTAAACTGCATTTTTTGTTAAACTAAAAGAAAGTAATCTTATGTCTTCTAGTAGTTTTTTTCTCGGTGCTGCTGGGGTTGCGTTTGCATCATGAGATGACGGATTTGGGAATGAGTGGAGCTTATTGCTGTTGGGCATGGGGACCAAAGCCTGGAGGAGATAAGAGAGGGGGAGCAGGTTATGGAAAGCAAACAGACCCAGGGAAGGAGGCTGAAAGGCAAAGCACAGAGGAAAGACACAAAGGGAAAAGACTCAGACCACAGCAGCAATTTCTGCCCTCCAAATGTCTTAAAATGCACATACAGATCAGGAAATCACATTTTTTTTTCAGAGGCTATACCCCCAAACCTTCTAGTAGCTTTATACCTTTGTATTTTTAAACGCCACTATAAGGTCAGAGTGACAAGGCAAGTTCTATAAGAACCACTAATAAGGCCCTGTTGGAGAATCTCCAGCAGCAATAAGGCCAATGCAGAATTAGTAGGAAAATCTTAAACTCAGTTTTGAGACTTGGAATGAGTGAAGGTCAGCAGGGATTGGTGTGGGTCTTTTATTAGAAAAGAAATCCTAAACTGTGTTTATATGAGCTGTACTCTTTTGAATATTTTGCCTGCTTACACCTGAATAAAGTGCTGTCTGGAGAATATGAAAGTAGGTAAATTTAGGAAAAAATGGTGTCATAATGGAGTGTCATACTTTAGCGAAATTGCTCACAATATTGCTTTCACTATGATTACCTCTGATTTTTAAAAAGGCATACTTTAAATCTGCTTTTAAAGTACAGTAAAAAAAAAAATCCAGATGATCAGGATTTTTCTTTTTTTACTTTCACAGTGATCCAGAGATTGTTGTCTGACCATCTGGAGCATCCATGAATCCATGGAAAACTGAAACATCGTGTCATAGTGTTATAAAACTGGAAATAAAAAACCTCTTATAGGTCAACATTGTTTGGATCTGTTGATTTGGTCTTGCCGGAAATGAGTGAGTGAAGCATGTTGTAAAAAATCTCTGACTGACTTACAGAAGAACATTGAATGCTTTGTTATGCTGAACATCATGGGTTCACCAAGGTTTTACGTGTCAAGGAGTTTTGCAAAGTATTGTTCTGTTGCTTTGAAAATCTTAGAAACAGCAGTTCAACTCAGATTCTTTCCCTTGCTTTTCTGAATATAACTTGAAAAGCCATTTGAAAAGTCTGCCCCTTTTTTCTGCACTTTAGATATAAATACTCTCAAAATGGCAAACTGCCACAGTAGCACAAATATAAGATTACTAATGAGTGAAAGATCTTTTTCAGGTGGTGTGCCTTTTATTATTGTATTTCTCAAATAAATTTCTGTCTGGATCACTTTACTAGAAAAAAAAAATGGTTTTGTCCATTAATGCAGTAATTCATAATTGGTGTTATGATTCCATTCTAGGACATAATATTTCATAAGAGAAATATAATATTTATATCATTAGTTCAGTGTACTGGACTTCTTGAAAACAACCTCTGCCTGAGGATTAATATGGTCTGAATGATGAGGCTACTTCTCAGTCAGTTTGATTCAAGCTAAATTTTGGGGAGCTGCAGCAAGACCCCAGCAAAAAACAGTGCAGGATCACAACACAGTACAGCAACGATCACAGCCCTGTCCAAAACAGCTTAAAATGGAGCAGCTGTGATGGAGATAGGTTACAAAGCAATTGTATGTAGACTGAAATAACCTAAACAGTAGGATTTTTTTTTAAGCTGTCAATATGAGTTGCCACAGAATCGTTTCAGCCATATTTGGGCTGTGTGTGGTGATTGAGAGAATAAGATATACTGTAGGATTCAGCTTTCTTCATTTTCTCTGAAGGGTATCTAGGCTTAGCCTTAGAGATATCTGGGAGAGGCTCAGAGTAGAGCTGCTGCTCCTCTACGCTGATCCAGATCCAGATCAATCTGCATTGATCCAATGATCTGGTTGAGATAGTTCAAACAACTGACTTAGATGCCTCCTAGACACCCCTTAGGTGAGGTATATGAGGCATCTCTTGCTAAAAAGAGACTCTGGGGAAGACCCAGGGCATGCTGGAATACGTATGTGTCCCTCCAGAGGTACTAGAAGTGGTTGCAGGAGAAAGGAGGTCTGGGTATCTTTGCTTAGACTACCGACCCCATGACAGACACATGGATAATCGTCAGAAAATGCATATATGTAATATTTTTTGGATTTATTTACATATAACCTGAGTAATACAAACACACTCGCATCTGAAGGATATTTTTCTTTTTCCATTGACCACACAGACAGAGAAAATGGTGTGCATACAGTTGCAGAGCTATGTTTCAGTGGCTGATAAAGGAGCCCTAGTTTCTTGTTGACCTGAAGAACACAGAACAGGAAGTCACACTGTGATAAACACAAGGTATCTGCTGTTGTCTCTGAACTTTGTTGCTTCTGTGTCACTGAGCTACACAAAGGTGACTGCTGTTTGTCTTATGTGTCTGGCAGTAAGGATGCTTTACACTCATTTCTCCCTTAAAGAATCCAGAGGCACACAGTGGGAACTAAGGCTTCGTTTCAGATGAAGATCATGACACTGATTAGCTGCTCTGTAAAATAATACAGCTTTCCCATCTATGACTTCTTTTCCTGTGCAGTTCAATTTCTTCAGCTGTGTATCTTCAAAACAGCACCTGGCACAATACTACAGATAGTGGAGTGCATTTCACTTGAGGTAAAAATCACATGGTGCTGTCACAAAGAAAAAAAGAGAAACCGTATGTGCACTTCAGTTTGTTGGAAGTCAGAGAGGAAATGCTTTGCCTCTCTTGACAGGTTATGCAGTATTGAGTATCTGTTTGGATTTATGGTGTTGCTTTGTAACCAGGAAGCCCTCTGGCATGGTGCGGAGAAACAGAAAGCCTTGGCATCTTAAAGATGAGCAGAAGCTATCTCCAGTGTCTCATATGGGAGACACACGCTCACATTTTTTTCTGATGCAACTTTTGCTTTAAAGGCAACAGGCAAAGTAGTTTATAATGTCTGGACTTGATACAATGATTACTTTTGGAGAGTTGCTTTTGACTTCACATCTATATTTGATATGATAGTCAATCATATTCACACTAGTCATTGCGAGCTGCCATACAGAATCAATGTTAAAGCGTCTGAGAAGAACGGACACCTATTACATTGCAACCACCACCCACTGAGTTCAAGACCAGTACTTACACGTTAAAATCATAAACTGTATATAAATGATGGACATAGCCAATGGTTTGGAAAAATGAAGCCATATGTGTCTTGAGGTACAAAGTGCTGGGAACAAAAAATCTCTGGATCTAGTGTACTCCCATTTAAAAACAACTTCTATGAGGACGATAATCTGGACTGGGTCATTGACCTCTTGTCCAAATGCAGTTAAGGGGGCATCCACACCAGAGGCCAAAATATTTAGGCAT
>VUQG01023267.1:44463-61336 GCA_015106755.1 Etia nguti
AATTTCTGCCCTTCAATACTGAAGAAATTTAAACTTTTACAAATTATGCCAAATTGCAAAACACTGAGTTATGTCTCTAATAAAACCTCTGTAACTTTGCTCTGCTTCACTTCAGCAGCATCACGTAATGTTCATATGTTGATTCATGGTTTTCTTCAGTTTTTGATATACTGCAGAATATTTTTAAGTTTATCTGCTATAAAAACCCAGGCCAGGAAAATCTCCTTCATGTTTTTCTGTGTTTTATCCTTAGTTACTTTGGCACAGAGGCATCTGCTCTGATGCTTACACCTCTGATGAAGTCTCACAATCGAGTTGGAGATGAATTGAATCGGGACCTTGTGAATCAAAATTGAATCGATTATAGAAATCAGTGACCATACCCGGCCCTACTGAAGAGATCTTAACTTTCAAATACAATATTTAAAACTACATAGTTTTACATACTTGTAAGCAGTCAGTATTTGCCTTAAGCTTGAGCTTCATGAAGTGGTTCAAACCAGTATCACAGCAAAGCGTGCAATAGACACGCCGTTCCACTGTGTCCATTTCATGCTTTGCCATTCCAATGGATTTGCGAGCTACAATAAGCAGAGCAGAGGGAGATATTTTGTTTCAAGCCAATATAAAAATAATCATGGGAAAGCCTTTAAACAGACATTATTAACACATTCACATGTAAATACATATTAGCTACCTAGCTTAATTTTTTGTGGCATAGAAGGACCCTGAAATGTACCTCATACCTTTGTTGGCCACTAGCAACTTCTTGGCTTTTAATGTGTTATCTCTCTCTGCTGGTACTGCAACCTCTGCATGTATGTCCATTTCATGCTTTGGAGAGCCAGGGTGGACTGGCGTGTCTACGCATGCACACTTTGCCGTGATATCGAGTTGAGTGGTTACCCGAAATGATTTTTTAACTATCTTGTCAAAGTTAATGGGTGGAATTTCACTTCTGTTGTGCTTAGCCCAATTCAGCTTCTTTTGTAATCTGTATTCTAGCAGGAACTACTCAAAGAAATAAAGGAGAAAGACAATTCATCATTATTTTAAAACATGAAAGTCATTCAGTCTGTAAAAAATTTGAAGAACTTGAAAGCTTCTCAAAAACCTGTGATGAAACCAGCTCTCATGAGGACCGCCCCAGGAAAGGAAGACCTGTCAGTTCATCAGCCTCAAAAATCATTAATTAATGGTCCTTCAAGATTAAAGCTTACATCAGTGCCTTTCAGAAATCACATCTCTAGATGAAGTGTTGCAAAGCCACTGTGTGAATCATGCCTTCCCCATCAAATTGCTGTGCAGAAAAAAAGAAAAAACTACTGAGAGTGACTAACGAGAAAAGCTTTATTTGATCCAAGAAAGTTAAAATAAAGGGGGAAATCAGCATAAAATATACACATTAAAAAAAAAATCTATCTCTGAAAACATATCACAGCAAGTGTGATGTGTGTCACTGTGAATGTGTAATTTTTAGGTAGTAAGAAAGCAGATCCTTCAGTCTAGTCTTGTAGTTATGAGCATATGACAAATTAATAACCATCACAAGGTGCTGAATATGACTGGGATCCTCTGTGGTTCTTTTCACTTACTTTTTACCAAGCATTGTATATCAAGTACTTTATTTTCATCCCCATCAGGATCATTAAAACTACACTGAGTGGCTGAAAAGTAAGCAGTAATGTGCAAAGTAAAAATAAAAGGATTTAAAGACCTTCAAGTGTTGCAACCATGAGCACTGCATAATTTCATATTGAAAGCAGCAGTTTAGAAAGAGCTGAAAAGAATTAAAGCAGAAATTGTTCATTCGTACCATGTTTTTCCTAAAAACATTTCCCCTTCAATATGAATTGTGCTTTTAATAAGGCTAGGGACAAACAGTGGCCTTTATCTGACCTGAGCTCAGTGTGTTCTACCATTAATACTTTGCATGAACCATAACTTCCACTTAAGCATGTGTGACTAAATATTCAGCAAACTGCAGATGAGGAAGGTCTAATACATTTATCTCCTATGTGTTACTATTTTATAGTATTATCATCATTATTTTCATGATCATAATTGTATAAATATGTCATTATGATTGATAATCTATTTCTATTTCTCTGATTTCTTTTCTTGTTGTGTAGAACGTAGGACCTATTGGAACAGACAGAAACTGGAAAGGCATTGGCATCTCTCTGCTGGTTATTGCAGTGGTGCTGTCACTCATTGGACTGTCCATTGTTCTGCTGTCAAAAGGTGAGACCCCATGTAGATGAGCTCACAGAAATATAGCAAAGTTACATCTAGTTAATAAAATATTGTACAGTGACCATGTTTTTTTTTTTTTTTTTTTTTTTTTTTTTTTTTTTTTACACACTAATGCCTGATTTATGCTTTAGCAGGAAATCTATGTCATAACTTACAAAGTAACTGGAAACCCCTCTTAAGCCTGCATCATAAAGGAGGGCTGCATTGACCTGACTTATAGTTACATTTCTTGGGAGATGCACATCAGGTTACGTCGATGGCTACGTGCAAGGTTGTAACATAGATTTCCTGCTGAAGCATATTTCGTGCATGAAGTTGAGAAAAGCGGACCAAACCATCACAGTCTATGACACTGGTATATTTCCCTTCTCATCTGTGTAAAATAACACCTGCAAACAGCTGCTATGCTGCTTTGTAGTGTTCTACACCTGTAACCCCAAAAGTATCATTTTTAGATAAATGAAACATGAATTGTTGAGACTTCTACATCATCAGTATGATTTCTTTTGCCTGAAAAACCTAAATAAATAGCACAGCACATTTTAAGAAATAAATTGGGAAAAACTTGCAGATGTAGCAAATATGATACAAAGTAATACACATATATTATTTTTCAGAACACTCAATTAAAAAAAAAAAATTCTAGCAATTATTCCATTGATCAGGTTTTCAAAAGCTAGCAGACTCCTTTTTAGAATAGCCAGGATTTTCTGTGAACTTGGTAATACAGCACTGTCTTCCTTCAGTGCAAAATAAAGCTGAATACTTTTGCTCTCATAATCACTGCTCTTCAGAAGCTGGACCTTGTATTTGGTATTAGGCTCTTTTGTTGACTCTAAATTGTTTTATTTTGTCACATATAGGTTCATGTTATATTTAATTTTGTAGTTTTGTATAGGCGTAAGTTCTTAGTCAGGTTTCCATTAAAAACAAATGCTAATCTCAAGGACTACCCCTTCTCACACACACGTATATATACATTAAATAACATTTATTGAGTCAAATGCTCAGAATCGAAGCTTTGATTCAGCTGACATGGTGAAAAGTAGATAACCTTGATCTGGCTATCAATTCTTTAGAATTTTTATGGGCTTTAAAAATCATTTTCATTTTGTAAACAATCAGATAAATAAAAATTATCCTTTTCTTATCAGATCTGTATGCGCATTTACAAACACATGTAATAAACCCTTATCACTGCCTAACATGAGTGTACAGCTACTGCGGCAAACATTTGACTGGCACCTTAAAAAAAATCAGTGAACAATGACAAATTAACAACACTTGTATGTTGTGCCAGGAGAATTAGCATTAACACTGCAAAAAGTGGATAAATTTGTATTTAAGGATCAGTCTTGGCTACATTACAATAGTATCTTTCCTAATTTGCATACTGTCTGCAAACTCCTGTTTTTCTGCCTTCATTAGCATATTTATTAATTCACTGCAGTGAATGCACACAGCACAGAAGACAATTACTGAGGTAAATCACTCCAGGTTTTAATTGTTTATCTGGGAAAGTGTGAGAAAAAGGTTATGAAAAAATTGAGAAAGGATTGTGTAAGGCAACATCTGGAAGGGATTTACTGCCTGAGTTGTCACGCAACAGAATTTTTTGCTTCCCAATCAGTTATGAAAAATGCCATTTGTGCAGGTATGACTATGCATCATTTAATTATCTTTACGTCATCTTACATTTCCTCACTGCACTGAAGAAATTTAATTATAGATTTGGTTTTTAATTTAAATATCAAATTACCAAAAAATACTCAACAACTGTTTTGTTGTTGTTCTTTTTTACTTTCTTCTTAGATGATGGTGGTAAACCCTTTGGTACACCACTGACACTGGATGACCTTTTTGAAAAAACATTCCGAATACATGATCCTGATGCGAAGTGGATCAGTGGTGAGTATGTTAAAACACCAGAATTCAGACCCCAAGTCAACTCTGTAAAGACCTCAAATGATCTGAAAAGTTCACTCTGTAATAGTGTTTATGAAAGTTAAAATGTTATTAAGATAGGACATTTAAGGGGCAGACTGGGAGGCAGGAAGAGAGCAGGCAGGTAGGCACACAGCAATGATGCAGGGCCCCTGAAACAGCACACAAGTTACCTTCTCAACACAGTGAGCCATAAAAGCGCCCTGCATTCAGCATGATTAGGGTTTATATTCTTGTTTTTCTTGAATAGATGGGCCCTTTTATTGCAAAATGGATTGAAATAACTCCTGACAAAGTGTCAGGTATTTTTAAAAGGCTTATTTAATTTTAGTGTTTCTTTTCTGTTCTTCCATTTTAATTGTGTTCAGGTAGAAGACAGTCAAATAAACTTGCATTCATCAGTCTGGTGTTTCCTTTAGCAAAACAGATCCAGATTGAATAAGTAGGATTTTTTTTTTAAGTGCCTTTCAAAAGCAACAGTCACAAAGTGATTTACAATACAGAAAAAAAACACAACAATTAAAATGGTATAAACCAAATAAAGGCAACCCTGAACAGGTGGATCTTAAGTTCTTAAAGGTGTCAATAGTGTCCACAGATTCTAGGTTCAGTGGAAGTGAGTTCCAGGACTTGGGGTCAAATCCTCAAAAGCAGATTCTTCTTTTGTCTTTAACCCGGATCTTCAAGCATCAATCTGCAGACCTCAGACATTCAGATGTTAAGTACGATTTTAGTAGCTCACTGATCTGACCATGGAAGGCCCTGAAAGTGACCGCCAAATTTTAAATTAAACCCTAAACTTTATGGGGAAACAGTGCAGGGAAGACAGCATTGTTTTCATACAGGATCTTTTAGGGGACCCGGTGAGAAGAATCGCAGCAGTATTCTGGATATTTGTAAATGATCCAGGGATGAATTCCTCAGGTAAAATGTGGCCTCAGTGGGACGCTGCAAAGAGAGTCTTTGTAAGGAGTCTTTAGTCAAGCTTGAATCTCTGTGCTGTAAACAGTTATTTGCTTTGTAGCTGCTTAAACTAAATTGCACCAGAACAACATAAAAGTGCTATAATTCCAATTTATTACGTCCACTTGTTACATTTATGAACAAATTTATGAGAAAGAAATGATCCATGTAAAGTAAGGATGACAGGGAGTACAACTATGTTTCAAGTAATCCCTTAATAAGTATATTATGGCAAAATGGGACATCATATAAGATGAGCTAGTTTTTTAAAATCTGGTATTTATATTCACCGAGACTGTATTTCAGCCATTTTTATATGTCTAACATATAAAAAAGTCACTGAGAAATGCAGTCACTGTGAGATGTATATATATGGCATCTTCAAATTTATTTGCCCACTAGTCTCTTTGACCATTACTTTCACCCTTTATGGTTGCAAATAACTGTGAGCCAGCTTGTCTCTTAAGCTGTTTTCACACGTGTACTCCTACAAATTTCAAGAGAATCAGGCAGCACACAGGATGACTACACACCAGGTGTGAATACACTGGACTATTACCTGGGCTCAGAAATCGCACAGACTTTGCATTAGCAAGCTGGCAGTAAAACACCATTTAACTATGGTGGACATTTGCATTCTCTCATCCACCCCCACTGGGTAATGTCTAGATAATTTCAGGCTGCAGTGCATGAGTGAAAATAGCTTTAGCAGCACCTCCTTTCCAGCACCTCAAGTATATTTAAGAAAGTTTCACTTTTCATTTGTACATGTACATTCCAATAAGATTATAGTGTTGTGAATTTGACTGCTGTATTGCCTCTTGCAGGGTTCCAGTAACTTCATGAGCATGTAGTACGTGTAATGTAGTAGACCTGACTGCACTCTATTGAGTTAGTATTGTGTTAAAGCTGGAAAGACATACATCATATCTAGAGCTTTTTAGCAAAGAGACAACAGGAAAGCTGGAACAGAGCGCAGGAGGAAGACACGGAGTAAATATCTTCCATCTAAGTCACCTGTTCAACCCATTGAGTTATACCAGCACAGTGGTGTAAAAAGGTTATCAGAGTTTATTATTGCCTCTAAGGACTCCAGACTGCTTTAAAACCTTCGCTCAAAACCGTATGGCACAGGTAAGCAAATTATTTCACTCTGGATAGTTTAAGACTTTAAAGAGACAGTAAAATAAAAAATTTCCCACCAAAATCCTCTAATTAGGTCTACTAATTTTGATAACACAACTTGACCTAATGTTACAGTTTGTTTTTTTCCCCACACAGTTATACTGTTTTTACATAAAGTATATACACTGTTAAAAAAGAACACTTTTTGATCAGAGTATAGTATCAAGTCAGTTAAACTTTAGGGATATAGATCTGGTCAGTTAAGTAGCAGAGGTGGTTGTTAATTTGTTTCAGATACTTTGATGTTAATGAAATTAACAACAGATGCATTAGAAGCCCAACAACAAGACAACGCCCCAAACAGGAATGGTTTTACAGATAGAGGTGAATTTCCTTCTTCACCTTTTCCCTTTTTTTTTTTTTACTAGTTTTGCATTTGGCTAGGGTCAGTGCCACTACTGGTAGCACAAGGTGATACCTGGACCCTATAGAGGTTGAACAGGAAGTCCAGCTCTCCTACTATTGCAAATAAATACATGTCATTTCAAGGTTTGCTGTTTCTCCCAGGAAAGTCTAATGAGCATGGAATGTTCAGCATGACCGGTTTGATAGTGAGTCAGTGATGGTCTGGGGAGGCATATCCATGGAGGATGCACAGAATTCCACAGACTAGGCAATAGCACTCTGACTGTCATTTTGTATCGAGATGAAATCGTTGGACCAATTGCCAGATCGTATACTGGTGCAGTGGGTCTTTAGTTCCTTCTGGTGCATGACAATGCCCAGCCTCATGTGCTCAGAGTATGTAGGCAGTTCCTGGAGGATGAAGGAATTGATAACATTGCCTACCTACCACACCAACCTGACCGATCCACTAGAAAACCTTCTGGAACATTATGTTTCAGTCAATCCAGCTCTGCCAGGTTGCACACCAGAGTGTCCAGAAGCTCAGTGATCTTTGAATTCTCTAGGTTGATAATTTTCATTTCCATCAAACTATGTGGAATCTTTTCCTTCCTAACTCAATCCATATCAGCATAGACAGGCCGCATGATTTTTTTTCCCATTGAGACTTGATGTTGTTTTGGATTACTCACAAGGCTTTCTGGAGGTTTTCTTAATAAAAATAAAAAAATTTTGACAATAAAAAAAAATTGTCAAAAATTGCCATAAACACAATTCTTCACCTTGTGGAAAGCCTTCCCAGAATAGCTGAAACTGTTATAGCTGCATGCGGTGGGGTTAACATCATTTTAAACCCTGTGGATTAAGAATGGGAGTTTTATCTGAGTATGCTGTTTATCTGTATTTCTCAACAGATCAGGCTATAATATTGTTGGATGTTTCTATAGCTTGTTATTGTCAAAGAATAAAAAGCTATAGTTCATATCTGAACTACTGACTGACGGTGTCAAACCAAATCAGAATTTTCCTCAGAACAGAATGAAGGCAATGTAATGTGTATTTAATTTTAGGATGCTCTTCTCTTTTCCTGTTTTCTTCCGTTACCCACTTTACATGTGCTCAAACAACCTGCAATATAATTACTATGTGGTCTGCTTTGAATGACTGAAATAACAAAATTAGAGATATTGAAAACATGCTCTTGAAACATTCTCCCAGATTTAACAAAAAAACAAAACAAAAGAATAATTTAAAAGTAAACTTTACTGCTCCAACAGAAAGAGTTACCGTCAATTAGATTTGATTGGTTTATAGTCAACTACTGGAAATGAAACTCTTAAGTGACACTGGGAGAAATCTAATAGTCTTGTTTGTTTCTATAAAGAGGCCAAGATGCACTCTCCCTGCAGACTCACCATGAAAAACACATCAACACAAGTACCACTCATCATAATGGAAGGACTTTATTCTTTAGAGGCTCTCTGGTGAATGGTTTTACACTGTATGTCAGTAGTGGTGCTTTCAAGCTGTCTGAGCTATCCTTTGTCTGACAGGACCACTGCGGTTGGCTCCTCTCAGTCATGCTTAGTTTTCTGCTTCTGAAAGTCAGACCGCGCAAATCTATATGGTCCTCTCAAATACTGCCTGTCTTACATTCAGCAGAATAAAAGTCCCCAAGTAATCTTTGAGAAAGCCAACTTTTACTTCAAAATTGGCTTTTATCAAAACATAGGTTTCTTTGTAAAAGTTCTTGAAAAAAGGACACAAAATCCAATGAGAACTTTGTAGAACTAGTTTCTGAAAGTAGTTTTACAACTGAAACTGAAATGAATTTTTACCTTTTGTTTGAGGCAGACATATTATATTATTACATATATAATATGTGTCTGCAATGTGTTTATTTTCATGAGACTGAGCGATTTGCTACAATACACATTCACCAATCACACCTGTTTAACTGCTTGTCAATGCAAAGATCTAATTAGCCAATCAGAGCAGGAACAATGAAGTACATTTAGGCTTGCAGACATGGTCAGGACTGCTAAAGTTTAAACCAAGCATCAGAACGGGGAATAAAGGGGATTTAAGTGGCTTTGAACGTGAATTGGTTGTGGTTCTAAAAAAGGGCTTGAGTATTTCAAAAACTGTTTATCTGCTGGGATTTTCCCCATACAACTATCAACAGTGTTTACACAAAATAATCAGAAAAAAGAGGAAATATTTAGTGAGTGTCAGAGGAGAATGGCCAGACTGCTGACAGGAAGGCCAGGATAACTCAAATAACCACTTATTACAGCCAAAGTATGCAAAAGAGCATCTCTGAGTGCGTAATCCATGAAACCTTGAAATAGAGGGGCTACAGCAGCATTGGGTGCTACCTGTCAGCTAAGAGCAGGAAAATGAGGCTATAATTGGGGCAGGCTCATCAAAATTGGACAATAAAGGATAGAAAAAACATTGCCTGATGTGTCAACTCAATTTCTGCTACAACATTCTGGTGGTAGGGTTAGAATTTGGTGTAGTCAACTTGAAAGCACGGATCCATCCTGTTTTGTATTGGTGATTCAAACTAGAGGCGGTGTAATGGGGGATATTTTTGTGGCACACTTAAGGCCCCGTAGTACCAAGTAAGGATTGTTTAAACACCACAGTGTACCAGAGTATTGTTGCTCACCATGTCCATCCCTTTATGGCCACAATATGCCCATCTTCTGATGGCTGCTTTCAGCAGGGTAACCTTTTATGTCACAAAGGTCGAATCGTCTCAAATTGCCCACATAGTCTCCAGATCTCAATCCAGTGGAGTACCTGTAGGATGTGGTTTAATGTGAGAGTCAGAGTATGGATGTGTAGCCATGGTGCCAGCTAGGCATAAATAATAAAGTGGTTGGGGAATGTATATATTCTGTTAATTAACTGCATTTCATTTCATCATAAACACCTCGTTCTTGAAATGCATAATAAACACTTGGCCAAGGGCTCTTTAAGTCTTTGCTCATTCATTACTAGGTCTGCTTCGATCAGAAAGGTACAACAAGACAAACTTTTATTGCTCCAAAGCACCAAATGTTCATATTGTATCTGCAGGGTTCTGACAGAGTTATTGTTTAATACGAATAGCTCTGCAGTGCTCCGCCAGTGCTGAGATTTTTTGGCTGCCAACTTACTTTCACCAACTGGTTCAAATTTTTCAAAGCTTATCTGCAGTAAACCGTAACAGCGAATGTCTCCAATTGTGAATATCGGCAGCTGCTACAAGGACCTCAAGAACATTCAGAATGTGATGCACTGAATCAACACTCCATAAAACCGAGGAGGTGTATAAGGTGGATCCCGATAATCAATCACAGGCAGAAATCTTGCTTCCACAGGTTCTTGTGGAATATCTGCTTCTGCACTCAGGGGTTAATGGAAACAAAGTAAAGCTAAAAGAAGAAAACATTTTGCATTCATCTAACGTCTTCACCATCAATTTAAAAGGTGTGTAATGCTGACTGAGAACCTACACAGACATGCTGTGTAATGTTAGCTTACCAGTCCTTGTCAACTTGGCAGTGCCTAGAATTAAAGATGGTCCAAGTAAATGAGGTTTAATACTACAGGTAACAGAATTCTGGAGACAGCTATGTCATTTTGTGGAAGATGTCAGAATAATTGGCCTTTTTTCGCTCATTCTGTGAGCCAGCGTGTCTTTCACTGTGCCTTGCTGTTCACAGACTGACGCCCTGTGCAGTGTAGAAAGATCAAAATCAAAGCTGGTTACCGTCTGGGAAGTTAAGAGGTGTACAGCCTGTCACCTACTGCTCTTCATTTAACCACTTGCAGTGGCTGCTCCTTCTTTTTTCCCATTACTCCCTGTGATATTTCAAAGTGACCTGCTGTGGAATAATGCTAAAGATGACACTGTTGTGTTTTTTCCAGCGCAACCTTATAACCGAACGTGGAAAAGTCACCAAAACAGAAATCAATTTTTCTTCTTTATGAACACAGACTTTTTCAGTGCATCTCAAAAGGAAGTGTATTTCATGTCAAAAGCACCATTTTATGCAGAGAAAGCAGGGAGGTGTCGCCATGGCAACCAAGAAAAGCTTTAAAATATGTGGCAAAGGTTGCATTTCAACCCAAACCATGACAGTTTTTAAATCGAAACCAGATATTTATAATGTTTAAACTTAAGAAAGTCAACTTTCATGCCTAAACTTAGTAAAGCAACACATTTTTAACTTATGATGTAGTAAAAATTATACAAATGCTGTGATGTGTATGACTCAGGAATGGACCTCTGGTGCGATTCGCTTCACCACCAACCCCAAACCTCCAACCTCCAAATTTTTTGTCTTTTAAAAGTGGAAAATATTTATTTTCTGTGCATGGACACAAATCAGATCATACTGAAAGTCATCTCATAACCAACCAATTATATAGTCATAATGTGAAACTGCAGCAAGAATTATGCATTAGAAGTAACTTAATACAACTTTGATGATAGGTTCACCACTGTGTTACCTCATTTGCTGACAGATAGTGACATTATGTAAACAATAAATCTTCAAAACTGGGACTTTAAGCAGTCTGAAGCACATGTCCCCCACCTTGCTAATACTCACAAACGACTGACAACATCTCAGTCTAATAAAGATAAGTGACAGAGCACAAACTGAGCTCTTCCCAGATGTTGAGACATTTTAAAAGAAATGCCAAATAAAAGTCTGAAAGCACTCTTTTATTTGGAGTGTGAGTAAAGCTCAGAAATCCCAGAATCTTGTTTGATTAGATGCACTAGTCCCTGTATGGCAAATACTCACATCTCTCAAACTCTGTGCCTCCAGTTTAACCAAAGAGCAACGGCGCAGAAAGAAGCTTTTGAGTAATGGATTATTTGTTTAATTGGCAACTATTTTAATTAATCTCTGAAGTCCCATTTTCTGGTTTCATGCTTCTCAAACATGAGGATTTGCTGCTTGTAAATCTCTTTGATTTTTTGACAACAGAAAAAAAAAGTTTATGCAAAGTTATAGATCACATGATTGGTTCGCTAATTTGAGAAAGGTTAGTTCTTAGTTTTGTTGGACCTGTCCTCTGCTTTTGATCTGGTGGACTATAATATCCTCTTAATGAGGCTTGAACATCTGGTTGGCATTACGGGTTTGGCCCTTAGTTGGTTTAAATCCTACTTATCGGAGAGGTCCTTCTCTGTCACGATGGGTACCTACTCCTCTTCCACTGCCCCTGTTTCCTGTGGTGTCCCTCAGTGGTCTGTGCTGGGTCCTATGCTGTTTTCTCTGCAATGTTACCCCTTGGTCGTATTATTGAAAAGTACAAACTCTCTTATCATTGCTATGCGGATGACATTCAAATTTATTTTGAGTTGACTGAGGATGGTACATCTTAGATTCATCGCTTCTTCGATTGTATAAGTGAAGTTAATGACTGGCTGCTGAGTAATTCCCTTATCCTAAATGACAAGAAAACGGAAATTGTAATCTTTGACAGTCATACTCCTAGAGCCCACCTAACTGGGGTCCTCGGGCCCTTCGCTAAATTTCTGGCAGCAAAACAACGAAGCTCCACCACACAACGCACGAAATAAGTGACAACTGAAGTCAGCAGGCAGTTAAACAGCCAGGTGAACAGAAAACCTATATAAAATGACTATGAACAAAAAACAAAGAATGCTGAACAAAGATATTTGGAAGGAAAAAGAAGATAAACAGAGGCCATCTAGACCAGCTAGCTTAAACACCGCTGACACTAGCCAAGATCACCTGGACCTAATACTACTGGAGAACTGAAAAAGCTACGTAAAGAGAACCAAGATGGACACAACCACACAAAGAATGTCACTCAAAAGACTGGAACAAGCGGTCACAGATAGTAGAGACCAAATCGCTAAACATGAAGAGCGAATTGGACAAATAGAGGAAAGAACAAGCATAGCAGAAGACACACTTATGCGACACCAGAGGGTGCTGAGATACTTGATCCACTGAGACACGGACCTCTACAAAACAGATTGAGACGCAACAACATAAAGGTCTTTCAGATTACAGAGGGAAGTGACGGAAATGATATGATCAGATTTATTAGGGAGCTGCTGCAAGCATCACTGAAACTTCCAACGGAGATGGATATCAAGATTGAGAGGGCGCATCGTTCACTTGGTCCCCGATCTAAAGACCCCACGATCCCTCCTAGATCGATCATAGTGAGATTCCGAGATGCAAGAATAAAAGACAAGTGTCATGGTCCTGGGTCGGTGACTCAGTGTTTTTGAGTTTAGTACTTTGGTTGTTGGTTTCTTTCTCACGGTGTCTGGCTCCTTAGTCCTTTAGAATTTCTTGAGTTCTAGGTTTTGTTATGTGGCTCCCCTGTGTTCTGTTTTTCCTGTTTTGCTTTGAAAGTCTGTTCATGTCAGTGTTTCTAGTTTCGCTTCCCTTCGTTAGGTCTCGTTAGGTCTAATTTCTCCCGGCTGTGTTCCCATGTGTTCCTCGTTCCCTCATGTTCCTGCCTGTGTATTTATAATGTGTGTCCTCCAGTACTCGTCGTACCACCATTTCTGCCTGTGTGTTCCTTTCTTGTGTTATTTCAGTTTTGTATTTTGGCCAGCAATAAAGCTAAGGTTCTGTTAAGTTCACTTTTGCCTCCATGAGTCCTGCACTTGGGTTCTCTTCCTGCCTGCCTGCACACAGACCGCGACAACAAGATCAGACAGCAAGCATGGAGCCAGAGGCAAGTCTTTTTCCAAGACAAACGGATCTTTCTTGACCAAGACTATTCGCCCAACCTACAGAAGAAGAGAGCCAGAGTATAAGATTAATCAAGCAACTTAAAAGAAAAAACATGCAGGCGAAATGTATATATCCAGCAAAGCTGAGAATAAAACTCGACACCGGAGAGAAGACCTTTCCAACACTTACAGAGGCCGCACCCCTGCTGAAAGAGATCGGGGTCAGAATAGGGAGTGGAGAAAGAGAATGCATTGAAGAAGAGCTGAAGGAAGGCTGGAGAAGCAAAAGGAAAAGACAAAGGGAGACAACGTTGTCAACTTCAGACCTCAAGGCCCTAAATGCAGGAAGAACTTGAAATTAATTAAATACTAGAGCAATTTGAAGGTATGATGATTGATATGTAGAAAAGGAAAAAAGAAAGAAGAAATAGAGACAAAGAAGTAAGATGTACACAACATACAGTGGATATGTTTCTGCCAAAATATAGATGCAAATACGTTTCGGATAGCAAAATGTCACATATTTACAAACATTACACTTCATAAAATCCAGGCAGAGGACGTGTTTAGGATTAATATGAGTGGATCACACTCACTTAGACCTCTCTTACACAACAATGTGATATTGGTTTGTGCATTAATCATTTTTTCCACTGAGAAGGAGGGTCTCACTTCTCTGCCCCAACATAAATGGGGGTTCTCCACAATGTGGCCGACTGGATAGGTGGAAGCCCTGTTCTTTTTTTACTGATAAGTTTTCTTTCTCTCTGACATATGTTATGGACCTGAGTTTACATTTTCGCTTACAGACTAAGCATGTATATATTGCACACGTTAGAACGCAAGGGGGAATATGCGATTATATAGAGAATATGACACATATGAACTTTGTTAGTTATAATGTAGAAGGAATTAATAACCCAATTAAGAGAAAAAATCCTAGGACAATTAAAGAGATTGCAGTGCTCTGTAGCTCTGATTCAAGAAACCCACTTATCTGAGATAGAACATGTTAAATTAAAGAGAATGGGTCGAGCAAGTATATAGTTCATCCTGCAGGAGCGGGAAGAAGAGATGGGTTGCTATCCTGTTTAACAAATGTGCTTATTACAGTAATGAAAAGGTTGTTCAGGATGACGAAGGCCGTTATATCATGGTAATTGGAACAATTGGAGGCTTAAAAATTACAATTTTAAATGTATACACCCCAAATGAAGATTGCCCAAATTTGCATCCCTTGTGGCAGATAAAGGTGAAGGAATCTTACTGGGGGGGTTCAACTGTGTTCTAAAACCCCTAACAGCATAGAAGAATACTTTATTAATGCTATGGAAATAAATGGATTAATAATTGATTTACTCTGCCTCACAGAAATCTGGTTACAGTAGGATGATTATGTTAGCTTAAATCAGTGGTTCCCAAACTTTTTTTGCTAGGCCCCCCTTTGTTTTACAAGAAAATCTCCCCCCCGCACAAACACATCCTCCAACCACACACACCCATATTTTATTTTCAAACTCCAATGCAGTTTATTCCACACCTCAAACCTTTTGTAAACAACTGCAATAAATTAAACTACTACCTCTTTTAACCTCCTAGGACCTGGCGTCTACATATGTGGACATCACATTTTGGGTTGTCTAGACCAAAATGCAAAATTTTGCTCTACATGGGCCTGATATCCACTTATGAGGACATTATACTGCCACTGTTCTATCGAAATTTAAAACGAATGTCCTCATAGGTGGATCTCATTTTTCTCAGAAACAAAAATCAGGTAAAAAGAAATAAATTTAAAAAAAAAAAAATCAGGTAATTCTTTGTTTTTGTCACGGCTGCAACGGCAGAGGTGAGGCAAGGACCCAAACGCAGGCACTTACTTTGATGAGAATGAGCTTTATTCACGGGGAGGACAGGATACAACAGAAGCGGAGATGGCATACACAGAAACTAAGGAAACTCTAAACTGGGAAAAACTAACAAAACAGACCTGAAACCTGAAGATACAGCGGGAGAAACACAGGGAGGAGACTCAGGGAGACGACACAGACAGACCAGCAACAAGCAGGAGAAAAAACAGGGCTTATATACTCACAGGGGCAATCAGGGAATGGGATACAGGAGGGCAACACAGCTGGGAGAAATCAGAGCTGACCAGACAGGGGAAATGTAAACTGAACACACTGACATAAGACACAGACCTTCAAAGTAAAACAGGAAATGCAACAGGTATACACAGACACGACCTTAACACAAGACATGGCAACAGGGAGTGAACACAGAGACGTGGGACCAGGGCAGGTAGAGAGACACAGAACAAAAGGAGCTCGAAATACAAAACAAACTAAACCTAAGAACAAGAAATTCCTAACAAGAATGAACCTAAAACATAAGATAATAATCAAAACCAAAACCACTGAGTCCCCAGACTCAGGACCATGACAGTTTTTACATTCATCAGGTCCCAATCAGCCCAAATAGCAAAGAGAAATTAAAAATGCATGCCATGACAGAGTTTGGGTCTTAGGAGGTTAAATAACAGAAAAGCAAACCATCTTTATGGCGTAAATATTTTACATATAGTTGTTTTTTTGGGGGGGGTTTCAAAAAATGTCTCTTTGTGCAAAATGGGTTTAAAAACATAAACAACTGTGGGATACTGTTTGTCCGTGATTTGAACCGGGGAACAAATTGTGGCAGGATCAGTGTTGTGCCAAGGTAGGTATCACCTACAAAATTTGTTCCCCCTGCGTCGCGAGCATTCGCTGGGCACGGAATGCGGATCCAGTTCACTCCGCCTCCATTACAGACAATTAGAAGTGGTAGTAATGATGTTTTAGTTTTGTGAAAAAGTGAAAAATAAGTGTCGTTACATTACCATTCAGTTTGAGGGTTACAACAGAAAATTATATAATTATTGCTCTCACGTGGTATCGGACGGGGTTATTTTAACAAACGAAGGACATTTAGCCTGATAATTATATTTATCCTCTTGTAGCTTTACTGTGTAAAGAGCTAAAACCTCCAAAGTTTCAGGAGTAGTTAGTCGTTATAAGAATTGTTTGTGAACTAAAAATCGAGAATGTGGGATACTGTTTGTCCATGATTTGGAGAGCCCAGCACATGCTCCCGACGCAGGGGCAATGAATTCTGTCGAGGATACCTACCTTGGAACGACAGCTGTTGTGCAGCTGAAGCCAAAGGCAAGATATGCTTCATCATATGTTCTAGTCTTTGGCTTGGAAGGAAGTTGGTTTGGAAGCATATTTGGCGATGCTTTAACCTCTGCTTTGTGTTTGTGTGGGAGCCCCGTCAAAAAGACCTGTCCATTATAGGGCTTTGGAGTTGACGTAACAGCGCAAGGTATTGTGGGACGGCGGCGCCATATTTCTGGGCCACGAATCAAAACAAACACACTGTGTTGGAAGGACAGTTACAACAAACATGCTTAAA
>VUQG01023268.1:0-22945 GCA_015106755.1 Etia nguti
AGCAAGCAGTTTGCTAACTGTAGCATGGGAGATGGGTGGTCTCGTAGGGTGTCTTGCATTGAAATCTGCTGCAATGACCCGGTTACTGCGTTCACCAGATATCAACACAATTTCGATCCGCTCCTCACGTGTTAACCTCTTCGACATGTCAATGGCTGTGAACAAAGAGAAACTTGTAAATAACTCATGAAAGAATAAAGTTACGTTGAAACCAAGAACACCATTGTTTTTCTTGTGACATTACCAATAAGTTTGATGTGTCACATGGCCCTCTTCCTATTGAAAAAACAAAAGCTGTATCCAAGATGGCCAACTTCTAAATGGCCACCATGGTCACCACCCATCTTGAGGAGTTTGCCCCCTCACATATACTAATGTGCCACAAACAGGACTTTAATATCACCAACCATTCCCATGTTATTACGGTGTATCCATATAAATGGCCCACCCTGTATATCAAATTGAAATTTGACACTCACTTGATAGACAGACGCCTACAAAAATACTCACCGCCTTGGTGGTTGTTCTGACTACCCTGGGAACCTCCGAGACTTTATTTTTGCCACGGTGACACACCCACAAGTCACATAATTCATATGGAATATATACCAGGTAAACTATAGTAACACAGCTAGTAAAAAGTCATCCGGACCAAAATCAAATTGGAGCGGTGCATCTTTGCATTAGCTACGCTACAGGGGCTCCTTCTAGAGTGAGTGAGCAAGGGCAGTGCCCATTTTTCCTTCTTCTCTCACAGCTGAGCTTCAGTATTGGTCCATTACCCAGCCTGTCCTGGCATCGCCCTCCAACAATGGTACCACCACAGAGAGCCTGTCAGGTTATGGCAGTCACAAAGGTGTTTGTTGTCATGGTGTCAGTAAGATAAGCAATCTAGAATGTCTTTGCTTATTATACATAGTTTTCACTCTAATAGTTTTAAGATAAAACAGTAAACTTAATGTTAAAATGTACGCCTATATATTGGTTAGGTCTTACTTAAGCTGTGAAAGTTCATACAAATTTGTGTACTAATCTCAGGTAGAATTGTGCAGAATGAAATGCTAATACATTTTCATATTGTTTTTGTTTTGTTTTGTTTTTTTATATTTTTGATATATATCGTTAGTCATTGCTTGTTTGTTCTCTCCTCTGGACTCCTGCTGCCCACCAGGTTGTAGACAAAGTGTTCTTTGAGACCAAACAATTCTAGTGACTGATACCCTCCCACTGGGGTCCTCCCCCGAGAACTACTTACCTGAAAAGGTTTTTCTTCTAATGTGTGCATGTGCGCTACCAGCAGAAATGTTAATGTAAGGTACAAGCCAGCTGTTAGCGTGGTTGTTTCATGATCACAGTGATGTTAGGAAGCAAACATGTGGTTGTAAATAGTCATTTTGTGCTTGTTTAAGTTACATTAACAAAACATTAAAACTGGCTATTTTCTGTGGTTAAGAATGGAAGTGAATACTATAACCTTTGTCCAATAGACTCTTGGAGGTGAGTCTCCAAACTAACCCATCCTTTTTGCAGGCATTACCAGCATATGCCAGTCTGTGGACAAGCATAGCTTCCAGTTCTGTTAATGACTCTCTGCAGTTTATGAATTGCACACTCTGAAAATGACCTAGCACACATTTATAACTCTACGGTAAATGTCTTTATAAAATTGTTTAAAAAATGATTTTTTTATATTGAAGACTTTTCAATGTAAAGTCTGTAAAGGTCAGTTTTTTGCTTTGTTATATATATGTTACATGATTTCTTCTCTCAGAGGATTTTCTTATAAGTCGTCTTTGGTTAATTATTTCCAAGGTCTTGTGCTAAATATTAATGTAACTTTGCTTTACAGCTCGGAGAAGCTACATTCAATACAAC
Organism: Etia nguti; assembly: GCA_015106755.1. NCBI lineage: Eukaryota > Metazoa > Chordata > Actinopteri > Cichliformes > Cichlidae > Etia > Etia nguti. The sequence goes on from VUQG01023268.1 coordinate 1,876, forward strand.
CAAAGTTCTCTGCCAGTCTTTTCAATTTGTTGAATAATTCTGTTTAACAGTTTTTGTTTCTACAGAGTTGCATGGAGTTTGGTCAGCCCACAACATTAAAAATAATGAGACTGACCTAGCCTTTTCATCTTTAGGACATGAATCATAAAAATCATCACATAACCAGAACAGTCACCATCACAGGATTCATTTCTCCACTACTGCAATAATGTCACACACTGCAGCGCTGCCTTTAGGTTTCAAAGGTTGAATTTTAGAAAAGGAGACAAAAGATAATATTATGACAACAGTAGATTTATATCTATCTGGAGAGCGATAGATTTAGATCAGTTTTTTCAAGCAAAAGATTTAGGCTTGGATATCAATTACTGTGCACTCAGGTGATAAAATAATCAGATATATTTCTCTGAAAAGATGGTACTTTTATTAAAAAGCACATTCCAGCATGCATTAGATGGCGAACCAATGTAAAACAAAGCTGAAAACTAGTAAGAAAATCATTAAGGCTAAGAATTAATCTAGCACCAGTATGATTCTGAGGATCAAGGACTTTTTTGTCTTGGTAGCCTTCACCAGTGTGGAGATAAGTTGGTTCATTGTTGTATTTTTGCAAGGATGCATGCTTTTCTTGTGTCTGGAGGTGACAGGAGCTAAGTGGGGGGTTGTTTTTAGAGCTTGTCTTGCTCTTGTCAACACAGCAGCATGTCAGGCTGCTGAAAGTTTGAAGGAGGAGGCTTTTGTCTTTTAATATGCTGTTAATGTAGTCTGGCTGACAGTAGTAGATTGTCTCACTGGGCCAAAGCACTGGGTGGTGTCACTGACGCTTTCTGCCAACACTGCAAGCTGAAAAATTACGGGAGGCATGAAGTGCTGAATGAATTGCTTTTAAGTAATTTCATCCATCAAAAAAAAGCAAGATCCAATGTTATTTTTTATAACAATTGGAGTTTTCTGGTTCTGCCTGCGTTCAAAGCTTTTCAAGCTAATTCTCGATACTGTCAGATAACATTCCAAGACAGACATGAAGAGAGCTCGCAGCCTTTTCTTAAAAGCAGTTTATTTTCAATTACAGTGCACATACATATCTCGAGTGAAAGGGGAAGGACTCAAATAAAAGGCGATAAGGGCTTTGAAAATCCTAGCACCTTCCCCAGCTTCTGTATGATCACACGAAAGATCAAACCTTTCATTTGAGACGACAGTAGAAACCTGACTTTTGCACTCAGCCATATCAGAGGCTATCATGTTGTCATGGGACCAATTAGAAACCATCATTTCATCCGTGGGGCAATTGCCATGCCATCACCGATACATAGTGTAACTTGTTTCCTTTTTTTGCTGCACATTAAGGTTTTTTGTCATATTTTCTTTGCATTCAAATAGCCAGCATCTGCGATGGAAGGCAGATGCATCGTGCACTGGATTCTTCATAATTTAGAAAACATGAACTAGTCATGGGATTGTATTCCTCTGAAATATGGACAGGATTAGATAGAAAAAAACAAGTGAGGATATGTGAAAAGCAAGACAGTGATGTAGTTTAGAAACATTCTGAGTAGAATATAGTGACGACGATGGGCGCAGAGCTTACCAATGCCCTTTAAACTTGTCAGCTCAGTTCATAAACGACATGCAAGGGGGGACAGTACAACATACAGAAAGGTAGGAAATGGGTCCTAAATCATATCAAGGCAGCTTAAAGCTATTTAATGTTCTCAGTTGCATAATTCTAAGCTAGTAAATGCAGTAGTTCAGGGTGATGGACCTGCCTGGATTGGATGGCACTAGCGTCACGTGTTTACCAGAGGTTTGAGCATAAGATGATTAAAGAGCTTCATGATGTTGTTGTTTACTTGGAGAGAATTGCCGACAGAATTCGGCTGAGATTTTGGGATTGGGGTCCTTGCTTGTGAAGTCTTAATACATGTGTGCCCGATTTTCTTTGATAGGTTTTACATAAAAATCATAGAGATCCAGTTTCAGACGCTGCATTTTTGTTAATTATTAAAAATCGGTCTTCCATGCAAGCAAAATGATTTGAGGTTGGTTAGAAACCTCAAATCATGATGGAAAATCTGCCTACACAAGCCGTCATAGGCAGTTTGTTTTAAATGGGATGAACCCCACGGCCTGCCAAGGGCAGACCTTTCCATCTCCTTCTGTTTTGAAGGAGATAATGATTCTCTTTTACTTGGAATAGGATTGCATTTTCTATCTCTCTCATCCTGCGTTCCTCACTCACCTTTACCTTACCATCGCCCTGCTCCGCTCCCCCTCACCCCGCCTCCTCCCATCAGTCGGCCACTGCGGGTACTCCCTCAACGGTGGCGATGCTCTATCGCTCCGTCACAGTGCAAGCGAGGGATGAGAGACAAATCAAAACCACCTTATTTCCCCTTAGTCCCTTTCACCATGCCAGATTGAATTTGAGGCTTTTCATCTTTCTCATCTTTCTCTTTTCCCCGCCTCCCTTGGCGTCCACTCAGAATTACCTGGAACCGAAAGGTCTCACAACTTGATGACACGCAATCGTTTATGCGTGTGAGGCCAGATAGTTGGCAGCCCTCGGCTCAGATTCTTTTGGCTCATTTTGTACTTAAGTCATGTGCGTTTTAAAAAACGGTCAATACCAAAATCCGTGACACCTTGCCTTTTCCAGTGTCTTGTAAATCCTCATGCATGCAAATGTCCAGATTAGTTTTGCAGGCTTTAATGTCCAAAAATGTCTGATCTTTAAAAGAGAAATGTTGAAATCCCATAAGAATGCCTATTTTTATATTCTCCCAGCCTTCTTGGCTCATTCTAGATGTGGTTTAAATCCCCTTGGTACTAAATAAGATTTATATAAATCAATTTTTATTTTATGATAAAACATATTTTTGGCTGCATTCCAGTGGTAAACATTACTTTGTTGTCTGTCATATTCAAATCATATGCAAAGTGCATAGTTACAGTTGGTACCAAGCCATTTATAATGTTAATTATAGAGTGTATCACACTAGAAACCATCTGCATTTTTTAGGACATGGACGTGACAGTTATTACAGGTCTCTCAGATGCACATCCATGAAACATTTGAAACTCCTTCACATCCCAACGGTGCACGATTAGATTAAGATCTGGTGATTGGAAGCCATGTGAGTACAGTTAAATCATTGTCATGTTCAGGAAAACAGTTTGAGATCACAGAGATGGTACACTGTGGTCATAAGGAGATGGGCATGGTCAGCAGCAATACTGGGCTGTGGGCTGTGGCATTTAGAACCAGCAGCTTGAACCAAACGATACAACGCAGGATGGATCCATGCTTCCACATGGGTTGGGCCAAATTCTGACTGTGCAATCCAAATATCGCAGTCAGAAATCAAGATTCATAAGACCACAAATGTATTTCCAATCTTCTGTTGTACAATTTTGGTGAGTCTATGTGAAGTGTAGCTTCAGTTTCCTGTTCTTAGCTGACAGGTGGTATTCTGTGTCACTTGTGCAGATGATGTTAGTTATTGTTAATGTTGTCCTCATATATTTTCAGAGCTTTCTCTGTAATTGGTTTTAGTGGAAAATCCCAGCAGATCAGCAGTTTCTGAAACACTCCACCAACCATCAAATTCAAAATCACTTAAGTCTCCTTTCTTCCCTAATCTGGTGCCCAGCTTGAACTTCAGCAGGTTGCCATGTTTAAATATCTACGTCGGCCATGTTTAACAGGTAAGCTTAATGAGGTGGTGAGTGAGTATACCACTGGCATTTATACCTGTGGCTAACTTAGAACCACCTATTATGCATGGTTTTGGATGAGACCTTGGGTACCATGGTATTTCTGATAAAGTTGATATCTTCAAAACTGGGAATTGATCTGTAGATATCACTATAAACAAGAAGAAAAACATATAAATTAGATTTTGTGTTGAACTGCTCCCTTAGGCCAGTAACACTTTCACATTAGGCACATTAACAAATCTACAAATGTTATTTTTGATGACTGTAGTCGATTCTTACTTTATGAATTATTTTTGTGAAGCTGTCATTACTGAGTAGACGTGAGCACAGACATATTTAGAAGATTTATGACCAAGGTGGTCTGATCTGAAAATCAAAACTGACAGACGCATTAGCATCGCCTGCTAATTAGACTGCACAGCAGTGTGTGTTGGAGGAATACGACTGACAAAGTATATTGAATGGAATTTGGTTTTGTACTTAGACAAATTGACTCTAATTCATTTACCCACAATTCCCCAATCCCCAAAATTAAAAGTCTGCAATCATAAAACCATAAAGCACGGTGCGGTGCAGAAGTAAAAACTTGTGACTAACTGGTCTCGCGTGTCGATGTCATTCTCACTTGCTACATGAGCATGTGGGGGGCTGTGACACCTGGCTTTTGCTACCTGAGAAAAATGACTCTCATCTCCCTCTCTGTTGGACTTACTCCCACCCATCCTCCCTTCACCCCACCTTTTCATTTTCAATTATGGGTTGGAATATGAATCTTTAATAGGGTGATAATTGTGCTAGCATATTTGCTGTCACCCACCATTAGGCCAGATTAATTAGCCCATTTAGTTTAGCTTAAGAAAGTGTCTAGCTGAGGAATGGGGGCACTGATGGGAGGCGGGCAGAGAGTAGAATCAGCACAATCTGTTCTATATCATAGTGCCATCTTTTTCCTGCTTTCTTTCCGTCTCTTTGTGCTTCTGTGCCTTTCCCCCCCTTTGCCACTTTAACTCTTTTTCTCATCTAACAAAGTCTGTTAGTCTGTTTCATCAGCCTGCTCCCGTCTGCCCTGCTCTCAGCAATATTTTCTGTCGCTCTATGAGTTTTCAAGTGGTTGGTGGGGAAATTGATGGTGCAGTCGAGTGACACAGTTGAAACTTTCTCACAACTATTAATTCTGTAATTACCAGTATAGCCAGTGGTGTATTTTTCTTTCCAACCAACCTAGTTTTCTAAAAATGACATTTTTGGAGATGAAAAATATGTCAGTCAGGCTGAAGTAGTTAGGAAACTGAATTTATCTGGTTGATAAAATGAAATTCAGTCAGTGATTACTGATTTCCACCTGTCCAAGGTGTTACCTGCTTCTGGAAAGCTGGGATAGGTTTTCTGTTCGTTTCTACTTCTATTCATTTAATACACAGAAACACATTTTATGCTTAAGTAAATGAGCCTCCACTTGAACAAACTGATGCAAACGGGGTTTTTTATTACGGTCATGGTGATTTTGCTTTGGGGCAAGGCCAAAACCTCTTTTTGTATGCATGAAAAACCCTGCTAGCAGCAATCAGAAAACAGAATACATTCACAGAAAAACTGATGAAGATGGCAGAGTGAATTATTTCACCAATGGAAACCAAAAAACATCTAAAAGAATAATAAATATTAGCTTTGCATTTTTCAAGTGGCTAGAAGTCACTGTGACAGGGAAGCAACTGAGGTGGTCTTTTGGCATCTGGTCCGTCTGGAGGTCTTTCAGTCATGTTCGACTGAGTGGAGATCCCAGAGTGGACCCTGAGCCCACAGAAGAGGTTCTATATAACTCATTTTGGTCTGTCAATACTTCAGGATCCCTCAGGAGGAACTTGAAAGTCTTGCCGTGTGGTTAGCTTCCACTTCAACCTTTACAGCTTTTTACTTCGTCATGTAAAAAGGTGGATTTTGAAAAATCTGATTTATCAACATTAACTATCCAACATCTAATTTTTTGTTTTGTTTTTTGGTCTTTTTATATTTCAAAGTTTTGAAACTAATTTATTTAACTGTATTTGATATTTGTGTGTGAAGGTAATGGATACGTGTGTGTCTGTGCCTGTTGAGTAAGTGGATGAAAATTAGCTAGTAGCCAAATCTGGAGATTACTGTTCTCAAAAACGTTGGTGTCACAGCCGGGCAGGCCGATGTGTTTGCGGTGTGGACCCAAGTGCAGACACGGAAGAGATGGAACTGAATTTTAACAAAAGGCAAGCCGTTTATTAGGCCGAAAAACATGAGTACAACACAAGGCACACCAAACAGGGGCGAGAACTAAAACTAAAGCCTAAACTGGGAAAAACTAGACTATGATAACTATGACCAAGAGACACGAACATGATTCTGAGCAGGTGCATGCAAGAAACTATGACGAGAAAACATGAACAGAATCATGAAATACCGGAAACGTGACGTGAAGTTAGGAAAACAGACGCACCGACCCTGAACAGAGGAAGACAGAGGACTTAAATATACAGAGTGGTAAAGAGGGAAGTGGAAACACCTGGGGAAACACAGCTGACACAAATGAACATGACGCTACAGGGGAAGTGAAACTAAACACACTGAACATGGAAACACTAGACCTTTCAAAATAACACAGGAAACAGACTCAACTAAGACAAACTAAATAATAATAATAATAATAAAACTTAACATTATCTCATAAGTAACCAAAAACAGAAAATAACTCAACTACAACCTTAACTAAGAACAACACAGGCCCAGCCCCTGACAGTTGGTCCTTTGGTGGGTTTAATCTCCTGACACTTTCTGCATGAAGAGAGGTGACATAGTTCCAAGTGCCTGGTTATTGTTGGGCCACGCATATTTCTCTGGATGGAATCAGACACTCGTGGATCACCGCAAACTGAAAACTAGTGAAAATTGTTTAAAAGAAAAGGGCAACCATATAACCTCAGAGTTAGATGCACGTTGTCCGTATAAGCCAGTTGCATGCAATCATTTGATTCTATGTTAGCGTGAAAGTAATGCTTAACGGAGCTTTAATCGCACTCTCCACCTTGGGATAAGTTGTGGGTGTATATGTGGCAGCAGAGTGACTTGGCCATGTCACTAGCTGTATATCTCTCAGCAGGCAGTAGGAAATGAGGTCTAATCGGAGGGATATTAAAGTCACAATAGACTGCTCCTGCTATTAAGGCCTGTCAGCCCTGGCCTCCTCTCTCACCTTGATGTCGCTCAGTCTCTGAATATTTATATGTCTACATGAGGGGCTACTTACACAGTGAAATGTGTGCACGGTTCTCTGTATGCATGTGTGTGTGTGTGTGTGTGTGTTTGGCGAAGCATCAAGCTAGAAATTTATCATGGCCGTAGCTGCCCGAGCTCTTTGAATATGTTTATGAGCACGTGTGTCACTCTGTCTGTGCTCATGCAGTCCACCTTCCTGTCCTCCAATCCCCCAGGTGCAGTGGGTGCGAGGCTGCTCTCGGGTCAGAGCAAACCCGTGGCCATGGATGTGGATGAGGAAGAGAATATGAGTGAGTCGGCTCAGATTTTTCTCATTTTTCCGTCTGTCTGTCTGTCCGTGTTCCTGTCTGTGCGGTACATTTAAATGTCTGCTTGTACTTTTGTTTCCCTTCTTTCTGTCCGCCTGCGTGTCTTCCCTTTCATGTCCCTCTGTCTTCCTCTGCTGTGTAATCAGTGTGGACACAGTTTGGTTGCTTACATAACGCGAGTGTTTTTTCTAGCGTCTAGTCCACATTTTTAAAGCAAATCATCTGACATGTTAGGACAAACCAAAACTGATGAAAATTAAAACTGATTTTTTTTTTTTAAGTGCTCTTCGTACTCGTGTTGTGAATTATCCTCACCGACGCACAATGCAACACGTTCACACACAAATAAATACCGCTAATGCCGCTAATGCCGCTTTTTAGAGGACGGCTAATCATTAAATCTGAGGTGCTCCAGGCCGCATTTCAGATTCTCTCTACCTCCATCTCTCTCTTTAGAAAATCCTTTCCGCTCCAGTTTATTGAACTTTAATTAGACACTTTGGTTTGAACTTGGCAGCTGAGGCTCAGAAAGCACGGAGACACTTGACAGAGTTGGTTTCCACACACCTACAACCATTTTGAGCTCATATTCAAAGGTAGCTGCCATCCCTGTAGAGCCCTAACTTCCAATTCTAATGAACAGTGGTGTCATACTTGCTGTTTCTGCCCTGCAAAGAAGTATGTTATGTTGTTCCATTAAGTCAAATAAGCAGTTGCAAAACAGTCTTTGTTGTCTCCCACAGCCTCTGAAGCCCGTTTCTTACATTTTTACTGCCAGTCAAAAGATGGATTTGAAGATAAAACGGCCCGAGCTCACACAGCCCTGTTTCTTTAATACCGAGGGAACACCAGAGGAAAGCATGAAAGAATTCCTAGCTTTTATGTGACAACCTTAGCAGCTCTCGAAATTCTTTAATCACATGAATCATCCCAAATCAAAACCTCAACAAACAAGTTACTCTTCGAGTGAAGCTGCAGTAAAAGACTGCACTATTTGGTTCACGCAGCCCTCGCTGAGGATTTCAGCTCTGAAAGAATCGAGCATATGGGATTCTTTTTTTTTCTTTGTGTAACTAATGGATGCTGATTACACAAACGCTGGCATGAAAATGATCACAACTGCATGTGTGTGCCATATTTCAGTGCATGGCATCGTGGCTGTTGCTCCATCGCTTCTTGAGTATTAGTGTACATCTATCCTGAAAAGTTATGATACTATAAAATGAATTAAATGAATACAGTGAATTGTATGTATTCAATAAATAATTTTAGAGTGGGGGAAAGGGAGCTGTAGATTTTTCTATGTGCCACTTGTATGTGTGCAGCATGCCAGAGTCTTCATTTTGGGTTTTTTATTTTTTTTAGTAGCTTTTTGGTCCATTTATAATATGAAATATAGCTAATGAGACCAGTTTGATTACTACAAAATGTTTGCATTTATATCTTTTATGCAATTGCTCTCACTGAAAACATTATTTTGCAACGAAATTGCAAAGAAACTAAATAAGCCAAGCACTGCACGCTGTACATTTTAAAATTTATTTCGTTTATATTATCTCCTGGTTGCTAAACCACTCGGCTAACGCAGCGGTATCTGTGGTGGTTAAAGATCAGCAGCACAGGCTGTGCCTCACAGATTATCTCCATTCTGATAGTTTATAGTTATTTTTGGCTACTGCTGTGCACAGTTGCCCACCTCCTTTAATTTGCCAAACATGAATATCAGTTTGCAGAATGCATGAACAAACCAAAAAATATTGCATGTTTTCAGCTCATAAAATTAGGAATGTGCATTTTGTGTTCATGATCTTAGGAATATATATATATATATTTTTTTTGCCTTGAGACATGTCAGTCGCAGTATGCAGATGGTACCGGCATGTCATTTTGCAACCTAAAACACTGTGTTCTCTGACAAGCTCCATGGGGGGGATCTCAGAGGCGCAGGGTCTTATGAATGGCACCTCATTAGAAGCAGTTTTTCAATTCAGATTGTCCTCATTTAAAATATGACAGTGATTCTTTAAAAAAAAATCTCATCTAAAAGGAGTAAAGTGCATTTTAACCTCCCACCGTGTCACCAGTCAAGAATTTAGGATCCTGCAGTAGGTGGAGTCTTCTCCTTCTGCCTCTTTGATGTACTCTCCTGTTTGCCTGGTCCTCAGCTCCTCCCCCTGCACTACTCCCCCTGCACTCCCTCAACCCAACCTACTATCCCACTCATGCACACTGCGGCCTCTCTTTCTCCTGAGTACCGCAAGGAGTAACCTATCAAGCCTTTGCTGAAGGATGTTATAAATGAAAATTTTTGCCAATATTCCATCCACTTTGTTAACTGGATTCAGTGATATGTGTTCCCCAGAACGATATATCTCACTGCCGTGGTTTAAAACTGAACACTGGAAGCATTTGTGGTTTTTCTACGTGAATTCAGTCTATTAAAAATTAATAGGAAAAAGGTCTGTTGGTGTGTGAGTGTGTTTCTGTTGAGCATCGATACGTGTGCTTGTATGTGTGTCTTTATGTTTGAGACCTACAACACTGTGAAACCAGAAAAATAGATCCTGTTTCTTAGTATAACAATCTCAAACTTTCATTGTAAAAAAAAGCAACATTTGGTTTCCAATTTAAAGACTCCTTGATCAAAACATAAAATAAAATGAAACAATACTTTTATTCAGAAATTTGGCAAAGATACAGTTTTGAGCATTTTTCAAGGTCAAAACATGTACCGATGTTCTGCTATTTGTAGTTATATCATAGACTGTGAGTTCATTTTTTTGGAGGTAGTTAAAAATTCAGCCTCTCTTGCAACTTGACACAGGAACACAAATCATTGGTTCAGTTCCAAAGAGTGATAAAGGAATCTATAAATTTTGCATTTACAAGATCCTGCAACGAAGGCGTTGTAAGTTACTCTTTCTGGGCACCGCAGGTTCAAGCAGCACCGACGTAAAGGAAAACCGAAACCTGGACAACGTGTCCTGCAAAGACGGGGTGGGAGTGGCTGAACAGCTCCCCAATGGCAGTGGCCTAGGCAGTCGAAAGCGACCCCTAGAAGAGGGAAACAATGGCCACACGCATTCCAAGTTCCGGGCTAAGAAGCGCAAGAAAACACCGGGGCCAGTCCTGCCCAAGAACGCTCTGATGCAGCTGAATGAAATCAAACCAGGTCTACAGTACAAACTGCTGTCTCAGACAGGTCCGGTGCATGCCCCAGTGTTTGTCATGACTGTGGAGGTCAATGGACAGATGTTTGAAGGCATGGGCCCAACAAAGAAGAAGGCTAAGTTAAATGCAGCTGAGAAAGCGCTGCGTTCCTTCGTCCAGTTCCCCAATGCTTCAGAGGCGCATCTGGCCATGGGCCGAACGCTGACAGTGAACACAGACTTTACATCCGATCAAGCTGACTTCCCCGACATGCTCTTCAACGGCTTTGAGACGCCAGCCGCGCCAGAAGAATCCTTCTATCTGGGCTCCAACGGTAGCAGCTCCCTAAATTCACTAGGGGAGTATCCACTGCCCACACCACCAGGCAGTACCCTTGTCCAGCCCCCATTGCCCCCTCCATCTGCATTCAGCTCGCCCTCCAGTGGCAAAAACCCAGTCATGATCCTTAATGAGCTTAGGCCGGGTCTCAAATATGACTTTGTCTCAGAGAGCGGTGAGAGTCACGCCAAGAATTTTGTGATGTCAGTAACAGTGGATTCACAGACATTTGAAGGATCAGGGCGCAACAAGAAGCTGGCTAAAGCCCGGGCAGCGCAAGCCGCCCTGTCTGCACTGTTCAACATGCAGCTAGACCAGACACCATCTCGGCAACCCATACCAAGAGAGGGATTGCAGCTTCACCTACCCCAGGTAAGAGATTTCTTTTTTGAATTCAAACAGCCAAAGAAACACACCATCTAAGGATTTTCTGATTGCATCATGCCTTTAGGCTCTTCGTTATACATTTATATCTGCAACAGACTTGTTATTAATACCCTTATTATTAAAAAAACATGTGTGCATTATCATATCTCATCATAAAAATATCAGATGCACCAGTGGGTATCTCCAAAGACAGTTAAGCAGGACTGTTTTATAATACATAAGGATAAACAATAGACTTGTGCTTCCTCACACACTGTTCTGTTAAATGGTTACATAGGTCATGAGTTACATTGTGGCGCAATCAATATGAAGTCCTGATTTTGAGAAATTGCAGATAAGAAATTGTTTATTGCTGGAAGAATTCAGAAAATTATGCACTGTTTTTAATTCCAGGGAGTGATAGCTGATCCTAGATCTTTTTCCATTTCATTACTTGCCTTTGAGGGAATCCAATTCCATATCAGGCCAAATTTGTCTTCATTAAGTCAGTTATTGTCAATCGTAGGTAGCTTTAAAACACTAATTAAAATTGCAGGAAGTAGGAAAGACAGAAGTTTAATCACTTAATCAAAGCTGAGATTGGTTTTGTAAGCAGATGGAGCTGTAAAGTTTTAAAAAATCAGCTTTTCTTCCAACACTACGTATTAGCCAAAGATCATAGAATAAAAGGTTGTTAATAAAATAACTTGACTAGTGAACTCATTCCACTGTAGCTTGTTGACTTCGAATCGATCCGCCTGTCAAGCTCTTGTTGTTCTGCGAGGTTATCGTTAAAATCTCATTCACACCAGGTTAGCGGAGACTAAAGGAAGGCGGTACCTTTAGATGCCACTGTAGAGGTGACTGGCAGTGTGTGAAGAGAGATAACACAGGCAGCAAAGCTAATCAGCACGACACAGTGTCAACAGTCCCCTCCCCGAAGCCTCCTCCCTTTTCTTTACTCGCGCTCTCCACATGTCAACTGTTTCGTTCAGCAAGCACCCTGTTTTAACGATAGCACCCCCACTAATTGCTCTATTAATTCTCTGTCGCTTGATATTTAATTTCTGCAGCCTGTTTCCATCTGCCATGGTATAATGGGTCATCTGTCGCTGCATACAAACTCCAACCAAACCCCCCCAAAAAATAATGATAATTAAATTTTTTTTAGAAATGATTCAGTATGCAACAAAGAAAATATTAGACAGTAGCTTATTACCAAACCATTCTGGACATGTTTTGGTGAAACATGGAAGAAAGTTGTGTATTTCTTACACCCCTAGAGAATAAAAGCCATAGACGACCTTGGCATTCGGAAAAAGTCAAATGGTCTGGCTATGAGCGGGTGACTCTGAAGTAGCAGGGAAGTAAAATTGGGACTAATTTTCTTAATTTGCGATCACCCAGCCGTCATCTCTCCTCATGCTTGTTGTCATTTTCCATCACATTAGCGATGAATAAAGAGCAGCTAGGGGAGCGGTGTCCATGAACAAAAGACTTGTGAAGTTCGCATCAGGTTCTTATATAACTTGGACTCGATTTTTAAACCTTTGTGGGGTGTCACCGAGCATCTGTCGCTCAGGTTTGCTTGTTTGCTTTGCTCTTCTTTTTTTTGCTGTGTGATTCACTGTCATGAGGGAGACGGTAAATTATAGCTGTCAGACAGAACTCAAACAGCGTTGCTTGGAAGATGGTTAGGTATACCTCAGGGGGTCAGCCTAGTTTCACTTGTTGCTGTTTCAACGCTCCGAGTGCTGTTTGAAGCTGAAGCTAACACTGTGACAGGTACATAGTGCTCTAGGGGAGGATAACATCAGACATGCTTTGTAAGCTGACGTATCTGACACAAGCTCGTCTTTGTGTGTCTGCATGTGTGCATGGCTTCCTGTTGTTCTGTCTGCCTTTGTGTGTGTGTGTGTGTGTGTCTGTGTAATTCCAGGTTCTGGCTGATGCGGTCTCTCGCCTGGTTGTGGATAAGTTCAGTGAGCTGACAGACAACTTTACGTCCCCGCATGCACGGCGAAAAGTCCTGGCAGGCGTCGTCATGACAACAGGTAAGAGTGGAGGAAGAGATTATTGGCACGTTTGTGCACAGCAAAGGCTGTTTCAAAGTATCATCAGAGGGAATTTTGTCGTTATAAGCCCAGAAGAAGCAGCTGACAACAAATACAGCTGAAGGCATATTTACTGTATGGTGGATGCTCACAGTAAACATGTTTTTAAAAAACCCCTGTGAGCCAAAAGGTTCAGGCTTCAAAGTGCTCTAAATGCTCGCTTACAGTTTTTCTGTCTCACTTAGAGCCGATATCCCTAATATGGTCATCTCAAACACAAACCTCTAGCTGTGAGAACAGAACCTCCACCCACCTGCCGTTCAAAAGCTATATTTACAAGATGAAAGTTCGCTTAAAGAGAAGAGGGCGGAGTCAATATATCTTCTTTCAGACCAGGATGAATAGAGGAGCTGCAAAAAAAGCCAAGGAAAATATGAAAAGGCAGTATTTTGAACTGTGATTCATATGAAGCTGCTCCAATAAAGTAAAAGAATAATAATGTAGCGTGATAGGTCCTCGTTAAGAATTTATATTTGTGTAGCCTAACAATGTGTCCTTGATTATTTATTTTTAATCATATGTGACAACTTTAATAAGTTTGACATCCGCTGTTTTGCATCAGCCTTCAACCAACTAAGCAGTACTTCAAATATTTAATGTAGTTAAGTAAAATCATATTAATAGAATCATATTAATAAGCTAATAATATCATAATAATGCAAATTTGACATCCATTTGTAAATATTTTAAAAACAAGTTTCCACAAAGCTAGGCAACGCTACTAATAGTTTTTGCCATCTGAAGCAAAATCGTCCTTTAAAACACACAAAATACAAGACTGCGCAGTCCCAGACACACTCTCCTGTACCACGCATTACAACAGAGGCTGCCCACCTGGCGCATTACCGTCTCTAACTTTGATTTGCTTATTTATTTCTTGCCTCAGAGCATAAGCCGGCTACAGCTGAGTGAATATGTCAGTTTTATTTATGTTCTTCTTTTTTTTGAATTTGCACTGAGAATATATACTGAATGGTAGTTGATTTCCAACAATTTTAAATGGTTTAAATCTATACAAAAAAAATTATACAGTATTGGGGTAATTTTTTTATATTAATATCTACTTGATTAATTTGGAGCTATTTAATGAATTTTGTTTTCATTTCATTTAGGGTCTTTTTGAAGCTTAAAAGAAAGATTTTAGTTATCACGATATATAGCAAAAGCGACTGATATGTAAAAAATCATTAAAAATTGCCCCACCTGTGTAATAACTATATAATACATGTATTCAATTAATGTATATGTGTCATGGTTGGGCATATATTAAATAAAAAATATTCCTTTAGCTGTCTGGCGTCCACCTTTACTGTTTTATCTCTCACTGCTTTTGTAACAGTGTTGTCAGATACAGGAGGGAGCTGCTTTCAGCTGGAAACAAAACTGTGTCCATGAGTTATTCAGTACCAATAAGAAAGCAGACACAGTCCCTGAAACGCTGTGGAACATTTAGCAGCTGTATTAGGTAGATAATTCACTCGAGGTGATAGACAGCAAAAACAGCAAAAACAGGTTGAATTCTGGTAGCCTTGACTCCAAATAAATGGGAATCTTATTCTATAGCTGAATTTGTGAAACAGGGTATGAAAACCAGGCTATAGTCCAACATTTTTTATGTTTTATGTTTCTTCAAATTTAAAAGATTAGCATGCAAAAAAAATAATGTATCCATCTTTTTATTTTCTATTAATTTCTTACTTAAAGAAGTGAAACTGTGTCCATTCTTTGAATTATTGCGGTTTAGTAACAACGCAGATGCAGATGTAGTCACTTGTAGCACATTCAGAAATGATTTCACTTCAAATAAAAAAATCTCCACCAGGTTTACAAGAAACCGTCGATCAAACGCCACAGCCCAAAGACAGAAAGGTTCAGCATCACCCCCAGGGGTGCGTAGCTGCTCTGAGCGCAGGGCGTTTCCCCTCATTGCCGAGAGGCTTGATGAGGATTTGGGGCACTTTTTATTTCATGCATCAGAAACAGTTCGATAAACTAACAACATTTTTCAGACATAGTTTTGAGAGATATTTGGAGACAGTGAAGTTAAGATAGCAAACACTGGAAATACTGGAAAGCCAAGTTGTTCATGATTGCATCACTGCTCGGCTGTTTTCATGCACAGCTGGGATTCTCAGCTTTTTGCATGCCTCACCACGTTGACGTGTTATCCTGACTACAGGATCCTTTCGGCCTCACTCTCAAACTACAATTCCCCACCAATTACTGTTTAAATTACACGTCTTTCCATGCCGTCACTTTGCCTATAGCATAAACAGAGTGACAAGGACATTAAACCTAATTAAGTTCATTGTGTGGTTGCTACAGTAACAACTTTCAAGCTAGTGTGTAGATGTTTGCAGTGTGACTTCTCAAGGGCATAAGTATAGAATTTATAGTGTTTACATTAGGAGCACGAGTCCTAATACAACTCTGTCCTCCAAACAGGCACAGATGTGAAGGAAGCACAGGTCATTTGTGTCTCCACGGGAACCAAATGCATCAACGGTGAGTACATGAGTGACCGCGGCCTGGCACTCAATGACTGCCACGCTGAGATAATTGCCCGACGCTCCCTCATCAGGTACCTCTACACTCAGCTGGAGTTCTTCCTCAGGTCAGTGGACGGTGTAAAAAAAATTTTTGATAATCTAATTAAATCCTGCTGCTCTCTGTCGTTCTTCTAGACATTACATGTCCGTTTTAAATACAGGTTTTGTGACGTTTGTCTGCCTCTGTTTCAATTTCTCATCGATCCGTGGTTATAGCAACAACAAGGAGGACTACCAGAAATCAATATTTGTGCTGTGTGACAAGGGAGGCTACAGGTTAAAGGATAACGTTCAGTTCCACCTCTACATCAGCACCTCTCCCTGTGGAGATGCCAGGATTTTCTCTCCACACGAGGCCGGAGTGGAAGGTACGCAGCCCTCGCAGTAAATTCACATCGTGCTTCACACCAGCCCTCGCGTCTCCTCCCCAGCTCGGCTCTCACGTGTTTTTAGTTTAGTCTCGTCTAGCTTAGCATTCAGTGTTGACAACAGGTTTTGTTTTTTTAAATTTAATTAAATTTGTAGGTTTTCCTCTCGTGCTTCATTTCAATTCATTAGAATTTTACTCCACTGTCCAAATACGCATTACAGACACATTTAAACAAGGCAGTAGTAATTATAGCTTTTTGTCATTCTCTGTCTGCCGCTATCAGTCTTTCTGCCGCCCAGCACACCCACACTGTCTGTCTGATTAACCTCCCTCTTACTCCTGTCAGAGAGCCTTCCGTTGCACATGGCAGGCTGAATAAAAAACAGCCACATTCAATTAGTCACTGAATAGATGGCGCCTGCTGGTGGAACAGCACAAAACTTTGATAACATAATAATAAATAATGGGTCACGCTGGGTGGGAGCCGTTTTTACTGCCGGTAGAATAACTGACTGTGCCAAAAATCACTCCTGTTTACTATACAGTCCATTATATATTTAAGTTTCACAATTGTATGTGTCAGAATTCTCAATGAGGAAGTCTGTCCACCATTAAGTACTCACAAAAAAACTCCACAACTGAATAAAAAATTAATGTACATGCCAAGGATGCAACTTTTTTAAGCTGCAGTGCAAAAATACTGAATTTAATACATACGGTGGATCAGATTTCGCCAAAGCTTCTGTTTTTGCATGTTGAGGAGGTAGATTTTTGTATATATTAGCACAGAAATGGGGAAAGTAATTTTTTTGGCATGTCAGGTTTTATATTTTTATATTTGTGTGATTGTTTTTTTTAACTTTTTTTTCACAAAAACACAACCACAACAGACAAAACTTCTGTTTTAAAGTGTCAAAGTCAAAACCTTGACTCAAACTTTAAGAGTGTAAACAGGCAAGTGCTTTATTCATCCCAAAGGATGGGATGAATAAAGCTGCCAAAGCACGCAAAACTTTGTTCAATAAAATACATTTAAAATCACAGAAGAAGGTAGCTTAAGAAGTTCAATGTTGCACTAAAGACGAACTCAGTTAAGTAGCAAATGCAAAAAAGCAAAAAACAGCGATCCAAAAACTGTGGTATGATTTTCTGTATCAGTGACCCTGGGAGTGGAGCTCTAACCAGTTTTAGACAAACCAGTTGTATTTGCAGAGGACGGCCTGGATCCATTTATTGTCCACATCCTGTCACAACCACAGTCGTTTGGATAACCGCTACATCAGCCGATGGAGGAAAGTTTTTCATGTTCCCTAAAATGTCAGAACTTATAGGTTAACACACAAAAACCAGATTTTATTTATTCATGATAATTTATTCATCTTTTCTATAAATGCCTGCTATGGCTGAATCGATCCCCCGGCGCCCTCGCAGGTGTCTGTGGCGGCTCTGAGCGGGGCTTTCCTCTCATTGCCGCGAAGTTTGCTGGACCCGGATTTGGGGAAAATAAACTTTTGATTCACAGTTTACGCATCTGAAATTGGTTAAAGAAAAAAAAAACAAAAACTAATTTTTCAGACATTTGCAGACAGTGAAGTTAAGATAGCAAATACTGGGAATACTGGAATAACCTCTGGATCAGCTAATGGAGGAATGTTGATTCAAACTGGATTCAAACAGCAACAGCAAAGGAAAATTCCTTCCTTCTAACAGTTATCAGTTCAATTTTCAAGCCACAGAAATGTTCTTTCACAGTAACAAGTCTGGGATTAAACCAATTGTCAGTCACAACTAGTACCATCATTTCTTTTCACGGCTCAGATTAATCTCCCTGTCCTCCCAAAAAGTCCTGGAGCAGGGAATGTTCATACTGTGGTCCAGGAAGTGTGAGCGAGGCAACATCTCACTACAGCAGACCGTGAAGCACATCAGACTACACCCACAGTGTTCCCCCTGGGTCTACTCACCAAGTTGTTCATCTTATTGTCCAAACACCTCACATTCCCCATGATCATCGCTGAAACTGTTCTGAAGCCCAGTCGTTTCCTCGGTAGCTCATCTGGGATTTCAGGCCTCGCCGCGGGCCATAGAACGATCAGTGCAAACAGCTGGTGAAGCTATACATTACCAAGAGTCTAATATGAGGTAAAACCACAAGTAGGCTTGCAAAACTCTATTTTACAAAACTCGATAAAGGAAAAATTTGCATTAAATCATTAAATTAAAAGAAATCCAAATGAAAAGAGAGCTACTGCAACAGGTTCCCACTCAACACTGTTTCCTCATTTTTCGTGCTTTTTAACTGAAGAAAAGTAGAATGACACCAAGAAACAGATTCACCCACACATTCACTTTCTTTAATGTTTCCTGATCAAACCAACATTCACTGTATCACCAACAGATCAAGTGAGTGCCACATAAAATGATATAAAAGAGTAAATAAAACTCATGCTGTATGTGTACTCCTCTCTTCCTTTATGTGCTTCTGCTGCGATGTTCCACCCAGACCAAGGAGACAGACATCCTAACCGGAAAGCACGGGGTCAGCTGAGGACCAAAATTGAGTCTGGGGAGGGCACCATCCCTGTAAGGTCCAGCAACACCATCCAGACCTGGGACGGTGTTCTTCAAGGGGAGCGATTACTCACCATGTCCTGCAGTGACAAGATTGCGAGGTATTTTGGGATAAATTGAGTTCAGTTACATGTCCTTATCATATTCATAATTACATCAGGTGACTCACCATATTTCTGAAATATGTTGTCATCCTTGGAAATGTTCAGAAACTCTGTTTCAAAGTACAAAGTACAAATCGAGGAGATTTCCACAAATAAAACAAATACGGCACTATAAATATAACCAAAATATCAAAGTACACTTTAAAGAAGATTTTCTTTTTGTCGCAATTAAATGTGATAACTTCTATTTGTGTAACTTTTAGAGCAAAGATGAGTTCAGTTTTCTCAGAAAAGTTTAAATTCCAGCGGTTATTAGTTTTGTATTTCTTTGAATGTGGTTAAAATTAGTATTACACTGGTTTCTGGCATGGAGGAGGCTGGAAGCTGAAGGTTCAAGTCAACACCATCAGAAATGTAAAAAAACAGATGCTTCTACATGTCTGTATATACCTACAAGTCTCCTGTTGTACAGTATATGTTGATTCCAGGTCACTAAAGATGATGAATTGTATTAATAGAAACAATTCCATACATCGTGGACATATTGACAGAAATGTCAATATCAATAAAGTCATGGTCCTGTAGGCTTTGTATTACCCGTTGGGTTTTCTCCCATTCTTAGACCGATATGATGATTGAATTGCTTTCTGTGTGTTATTAGAAACCTTTAGTTTAGTGAAGGCTACATAAAGCAACACGTCATGCTTCAGCCTCGATCAGCCGTGTTTCATGAGACTCTTTTCACGTGTTTTATTTTCCACCGCTACAATCGACTGTACAGTGCTTTATCTTTGCTTTGTCCATCCACCATTTTAAGCCTTCGGGGGGTGTCAGGGACAGCTAAATTGATATACTGCCCCCGGGCCCATCTTTGCAGACAGATCATAGCGTCTTTAGTCTGTGTCCATGTTCAAGGCAACACTCTGCCTCTCTCGTGATGAACGGTGAAACTTCTCCATAACTCCTCTCGTGAGCCCTCCTCCTCGTCCTCTCGCTTTCTGTGCCCAGGATCATAATATTTTGCCCGAATGGACCGAGTGATTGAATGCTGAGTGTGTATTTGATGAGGGACATGTCTACTGACTGGCGAATGCTGTTTGCACTATGTGAACTGCCCTTTCACTGTGTGATTTAGATTTTATGTGGTGGTCCATCGTGGAGGGATCCAAGTCAGTAGAGGGCAAAATAAGGTGGAAGTTGTACATTTTTAAGTCTGACTAAATATTTTAAAGTTGACACGGGTTACAGATCAGTACTGAAATCAAGAAGCAGGAAAAAATGCATGTAAGAAATTAAGGTATGAGTATCTTTCTTCCACTGTGAGAAACTATTATGCACGACTTGCCGCACGGCCTCCTCATGACACAGCTATTAGCCGTGTCAGAAATCCTCCACCCACCTACCTCTGTCCCCGTGTGAGTAATAGTTAACAACAGGGCTGCTGTTCAATGCAACTACTGATGGGCAGGCTTTGCCCCGTGCCCCCAGTGCTCCCTCGTTACGCATTGTTTTCGCTCGTCTCATTTTCCTCTGATTACACGGCGTCGTTATGAACGAGCCATTCTCTGCCTCGTGTCTGTTCTTTGAATGAGTTCATTAGCATAAAGGCAAATTGTTCTCTCAGTTTTTCTCTTTTCTTTTGTTATTGCTGTAACAGCTCATCACGTGTGCTTTCTGACCTATTCTGACCCTGTTCTCATTTGAGTGTGTACAATCTGTGTGTGTGTTGACGTACAAAGCACGGTATTGGGGGGGAGAAAAAAAGCGATAAAGAAATACAGTGATGTTTGACAGGAATGAAATTGAATGCCTCTCAGAACATAACTCAGAATGTGTGAGCTCGCTTGATTGTTGTGGCTTTTTACCCAGTGTGTATGTGTGTCCTTCAGAGGGTATACAGGTGTATATGTGTCACCATGTTGCTGTGATGAAGCAGCGTGTGTGTGTGTGTGTGTGTGTTGCAGCAGTTTGTGTATGGCACAGAATATTATAAAGCTGTTTGACTGGGCTGAATGTGTGAACGTGTGCTTTACTGCTCGCAGCTACAGTGAATTTAGATATTTTATTTTGCCTTCCCGCCGTTCCACACACGCTTTCTCACAAACGCGCACACAGAATATTGCATACGGAAACAATGGACCCTCTGCGTAGCCCGCGGTCTTTTGCATGTGTGCATATCATTCTTGATTGTTTTGGGTTCACGTTGGTAATTTCACAGACTCTCAAACAGTCTGCC
>VUQG01023269.1:4212-24718 GCA_015106755.1 Etia nguti
TTTCTCAAGCACACACACACACACACACACACACACACACACACACACACACACACACACACACACACACACACACACACACACAAGCTCTGTTGTTTGGCACAGACTCCCTCTTCCTCTGTCTGTCTCTTTCCAATACACTAATTCACAAAGAATTAGTGTGACTGATGACTGAACTCATCTGAAAGTAATGTGGTTACTGTCCGCTGTGATATGCATTTTCATATTTGTATGAGTGCACATCATTATGTGCGCACCATTGTGTCTGCATATATCCACAATGTATGACACATGAGCATCACTTCCCTCAGCACCGTTGTATGCCTGTGTAGGTACAGTATATATGTGTATAAAACCAATAAACAGCAGATCATTACTGATTAATTTAATTTGAATCAGTGTAGTGTATTGTTTGCATCTTGGTTTAGCCAGTTATCAGGTTAAAGCAGATGCTGTGGATATTTATTTGCACATCATATTAGAATAAATTAATTAAGCATTTACAGCCAGGGAAATAATTATTAGATCCCCTGTAGAATTGGTAAGTTTGCTTACTTACAAAGAAATTAACAGTCTCTAGTTTTTATGGTAGTTTTCTTTTAATGCAGAGACAAAATATCAACCAAAAATTCAGAAAAACACTTGCATAAAAGTTAGAAACTGATCTGCATGCCACTGAATGATGTAAGTATTTGGCATCCTACCCTTTAGCCAGAATTCTGGCTCCCACAGATCGGCTGTGTGCCAATGTGGCACAGATATTACAGTAAATCACTTACAGATACTTCAGCTTATGTGTATAAAGCACACCTGTCCACAGAATCAATCTCTTCCATTCCGACCTCTCCACCACCGTGGGCAAGGCACATGAGAGAGACAAGACTGCATCGGCAATAAGACCAAGAAGCTGGTGAAAAGGTAACCGCTGTCGGTGCAATTATTCAGATTGGAAGAAATATAAAATGCATCATCAGTCAATCATCAATCACTTCAGAGAGATTGAGAGAAAGCTCTTCACATTGGAATGATTCATAGATTTTTTTTGCCTTCTAGGGGTTTTACATTATTAAATATTGTAATTATTAAGTAATTTATTTGTCCACAAACACCGGGTAGAGCCAATCTGTTTTCACTGGGCACCCTTCTTCAAAATTCCACAATTCTAATTCAAATGAAAACTCCACATTGCCGCTTGGCCATCCTACAGTCAAAGCAGTTCATGCTCTGGATTCTAATTTTGACTATTGCACACAGGTACTTATCATTTCCTGTGCCCATGGTAACACACACCAAGAATATGTCACATTTTTTTATATATCATCTGTGGAACCACCAGGTAAAATTTCACTGAAAATCGAATGATATTTGTCACTACAAGGTCACAAGGTGGCTCTCTGACTGTGACCTGCTTCACAATTTAGCATCACCAATGTCTTTAGATTGAACTCATCAAAGATTATATTTTCTGGATAAAATCTCTGGAAGGAGTTTGATAAAGTAAAAGCCAGAAGCTGACAAAAGTATATTTAAATAATTTAATTATTGTAGAGAAAGAACATTATAGGCAAGAGTCATCCACGGGATTGCCAGGCGGAGAAGCGTGATTCATCGCTCCAGAGAACACCTCTCCACAGCTACAGAGTCCAGTGGTAGTGTGCTTTACACCACTCCATGTGACACTTTGTATTCCACTTGGTGATGTAAGGCTTGGATGCATCTGCTCAGCCATGGAAAGCCATTCCATGAAGCTCTCTGTTCTTGAGCTAATCTGAAGGTCACATGAAGTCACGTGACTGTAGTGACCGACTCTGCAGAAAACCTCTCTCCCACACTATGTGCTTCAGCATCCACTGACTCCACTTTGTGATCTTGCGTAGCCTACCACTTCATGTGTGAGTCGCTGTCAGTCCCCATCGATTCCACTTTGTTACTGATGCAGCGATCGAGCCCCTCTCTACTGTTAGGACTGCTATTCTATCTGCATAGATACCAGCTAATAACGACAACAGATGGAGGAAAAAAAGCAGAGAAACATAAACCTTTGTCCACGCAAAAGATGGATCTGCTCTTTCTTAGTTTTATTGTTGAAAAACTGAAACTAATGGGAACCAGATGAGATAACTATAACATGTTGCTAAAGGTTAACGGGCTTTTTCCTGAATTTTTGTCATAGAGTTTGGAAACATTAGTCCAAATATAGTTAGATCTAACTTAAAAGGATAACAGGCAGTCTGTAGCCACGACAGGTCTACATGTGATATTTATTAGTTTGATATTCTACGTTGTATATTCTGCACTCACACAAGTGTGAGACACTATATAGAGGATCACATGCAGAAATAATATTAAGAACATCACCATAAACAATAGAAGAGAAATAATGATTATAATAATAATAGTTTACTGAATGTGAAAATGGTAACCGTGTCACCATTACAGTCACTAAACGCCATCCGCACTCTGGGACTTGCACATGTTTCTCACACTCACTGATAAATACACTTATGAACCCACCTCAACCTGTGTTTTAATGTCAGTTAGCTCTCAGTAAGTTTAATTTCAGCTCAGAAGAAATAGATTCCAATGTGTCTCTTTACTATTTTAGTAAAACAACACAGGGGACTGTCCAGAACGTCTGTCTCCTTGGCGAATGTGGTTGGAATAGAGACTCAAGACAGGACTCACAAATCTGACATGTACAATTTGAGTTTTAAGATTCCCAGGAATTACCATATTCCCATATTTGACCCACTTTGGCGGATGTAAAATCTGTCTAATTGAATACAGGTGAAAAACTGACCACAGCATAAAAACTGTTAGCATACAACAGTATAAAGGTTGATGCTATTACTGAATTGTGACATTTTAAAAGGTTTTCCCTGATTCCAACAGAATTATAGTAGGTACAAAAAATGTTTATTAAATCAATAACTTTACACAATAAAGTGGAGTAGAGTCAAAATGTGAAAGTTGCTGTGACAAACATGATATGGAACTTATGTACTCTGGTGACACTCTCACACTCTTACCTTCCTCACAGTTCTCTCCCTTATAACCAGTGTTGCAGATGCAGGCACCCATTATGCAGATACCATGTCCTCCGCAGTGGATGTCAATACACTGGTTGGCTGGCACGTCGCACTCGGTACCTTTCCAACCACTGTAGCACTGGCAGCGTCCACGAGAGTACTGACCGTTACCACTGCACAGCACCGGACAGGACGCTGTACCAGACACATGCATGAACTGAACAAGTCACACTTACTAAATCACTCAAAAATGGCATTAAGATAACTGAACCCTGAAGTTCCCATCAAGCTATAGGTCTACAGTGTCTGTACTGTGTAAACAACTAAGATGGATTAACATTCAATAAAATGCAATTCAGTTATAAATCTCGTGCTCTACAAACACTTAATGTAACCTTTCAACCTAGAACTTCACACACTTAACCTAAACAGAGCAGCTGAAAACATGCAAAATATTGAAAGTCTTTGTCATGGTCAGTGTCTTCTTTCTATAAAGGTACCAGGGAATCCAATCATCCAACAATTACTACTTCCCTATAGGTGACACAGAATTGTTTACCTCGAGAGCAGTCAGGCCCCAGGAATCCTGGGAAACAGTGGCATATCCCTGAGAGACATTCACCGTTTCCATGACAATTGTGAGGACACTCCATAATCGACTCTGATTTAAAACGAGAGAGAGAGAGAGAGATTATTTGAAGACATACACACACCAAACTGCGTGACTGCTCTTCTGCTATTACCATAGTTACAGCCAATTAGTCCAATCAATGCATCCAATCACCACAGCCGCTCTCTCCCTCTCTGCCGTGCTTTTTGCTTTGCTCCTTTGCTCTAATTAAAACTGCACACACATGTGCCACTGACATTTTTCACAGCCTACTAGTATTACATTAAATATTTGTCATTTATTGAAAATCACCTATATAGTTGCAGGTCACTTCAGTCTCACCAGGTTTAGCTGCCAAATACATTTATTGTGCCTGTATTTCCCTAAAAAGCCCATTCAAGATTTATAGTATATTAAACAAAGACAGAATAATCATTTTCACATCTTTCATCATTTAGTGCTACATCCCCGAAAAACTAAATTTGATTGGAGATCTAAAATTAAAAAGTAATTTTTTCAGGTTTCTACTGCAACAGCGAAATATCATACTGGTTAGAGGTCTAAAAGACGTCTATGTAAGTGGTACATAACCACAACCCGTTTGGTTAAAAAGTAAAACTAGATTAAATGTTCTTGTCATTTACATATAGATTATATCTTGCCTGATGTTCCCTCATAGTTAGAAAGTTCTGGGCTTGAATCTGTTAGTCAACTGTCTGTATTTTCACTTCAAACTCATTTTTCGAGATAACTTATCAAGGAATTGAATGCAGCTTTATTCAATGTTGCTTCAAGTTAAGAATCATGATGTTCTTGATAACTACAAGCTCCATAACCTGCTTTGATGTTTTTGACGATAATAATAATTATTATTATTAGTAGTAGTAGTATAAGCAGTAGTAGTATATTTGAATTTATAGAAGCTGGTATCACATATGCTGAGCACATGCTTTGAAGAAGTGCACTCACACACTCTTACAGTAACGTCCCAGTAAGAACAAGCATGTCTCACCTATGATGATGGTATTGTAGGAGACTTGTTCTGTGTTTCGCCCATCATTGTAAAATGCCAGGTGCCAGATTCCAGTGTCCAGGTACTGGATGAAACCAGCCTCGTGCACATTCACTGAGCGGATATGTCGGGGGCCTCCCTCAGACTCTTCTTCGAAAGAACCAGCCAGACGTATATGTCCTGCGTCGGTGTCACTGAGTGCTCGTTTGTCTTTCGAAATAAGCCGACTACCATCCAACAGTTCCACAAAGTCATACTGGAAAAAGAAAAGGCACAATAATGCAAACATCTTTTTTTCCCTAAGGTTTAGCCTGACATATCAGCTATAACAATCTAACCACTATGCTCTTTGAGATTTAGAGGTGATGCTCAACATGTCCAGTTTTTGTCACCCTCTGGATTCTGGATTCTCCTGAAGTGCCAAGGCCAATGCAGGTCAGTATGACAATCAAGTGGTCTTTTTTTTGGCCTCTTACTACCTTTATTAGGTAGTGCAGTGAGAACGCATGTGGCAAAGGCCACAGGTCAGCCTCGAACCCTGGCCAGCCGCTCTCAGCCATATAGCTTGTGGGTGCCTGCTCATCCCACTAAGCTAAACCGACTCCCATTTTATCAAGTGGTCTTAGGTGGACCTTAAATATATCACCAATTAAACTCTGAGTCTTCACATAACATAACGGATGGATGTCTATGAAATTAGCTCCGTGTATAATGGTATGGGCCATTTCAGAACAACAGCAATAGAGAAAACAATTGGTGAAAGCAGAAAGGAAAAACTCCCTTTTAAAGGAAGAAAAATCCAGGAGAAGTAGGCTCAGGGAGAGGCAGTCATCTGGATGAGGAATGAGGGAAAAGACAAGAAGAAAGAAGGACACAGAAACACTGAAATGGAGTAATGAAAACTTGCATCCATTAGGTTATGACATCAACTTGGCCATCTTCTACAGTGCTAACACTGAGCTGTGTGACTGTGTGGATTAGTCCTTTGACAGATGTAACACAGAGATGTTAGTGTAGTCATTAAAGGAATAGTTTAGTGAAGAAGCTTTTATTCATTATGGACTAAGAATCATGAAGCACTTGACCTAGACACACTTGCAAAGTTGCCTAAGAAATATTTAAAATTTGAATCAGAATCAGAGAATCGGAGAGCTGCTACAACAGGCTGCCACTAGGACGGCGCCATCTTTCCTGTGATGATTTCAGGGGTTTTCTGAGCATTTTGGAAATTTGTTGAAAGTAGAAAAGTCAGACGAACTAGGAAGGTTGAAAACAAGCTTTCCTAAATGCTATACTGATGAACAGATATCAGCTGCAGCCACTGATTCAATAAGATTTCATTTTGAGGTGTAAAGATAAAAACATCAACATCGTTTCAGTTGAAAACCTTACTTTGCAGTATCATGTTGTCCTTTGCCTACAAAATCTCATCCCAGGGTCATGATCTACCTTATTATCAGTTTTACCATGGCATCTATTGCACACATATAACACAATTAAATGAGTCAGTTCTGTATGCTGAATATATAACATAGCTTCTAACCTTTTCGATAGATCCCTTTTCATCTATATTTACATTATAAATTAATGTTCCTCACAGTGCCTTTCAGACATGACAGAAGATGAACAGAAACAGCCACATGATATGTGCCACCTGATACAGCCTCTTTTTTTTCTCTCACGGTCTGCATCAATGGATTTTACATGTAGTGTGCTGCCATTAAGTCTTAATGACAGTCGTGACTGTGAGACGATCACTCAGGCTTCTCATGGTGATACCAGTGAACGCATTTCCACATTACTTTCATCATTCAGTGTCATTAGAAAGCAGCTTAAGGTGCTTGGTTATAATAATGATGCACAGGATCTTAAATGTTGTGACATCTTTTTGATCGACTCAAGTACCAATGTGGAATGACACTGACATTTAAATTAACAGTGTTGACCTCATACCTTTTTACACTCCATTTCATTTGTGAATGTGCTTTGTATCT
Source organism: Etia nguti (assembly GCA_015106755.1). Lineage (NCBI taxonomy): Eukaryota > Metazoa > Chordata > Actinopteri > Cichliformes > Cichlidae > Etia > Etia nguti. Next base: position 10,858 of record VUQG01023269.1, read on the forward strand.
TGGGAGGAAAATGGGAGTGGAGGGGGAGGGTTAGCGTAGGTTAGAGTTAGGGTTACTTTAAAATACAGTATATGAGGTATATCAATATTTGGTATGACCACGTCTGAATCCTCTTAGGCAAGCTTTCTTATAATTTATTTAAGTAGTCTCCAGGCTTCTTGAATGAGATTCCAAAGTTCTTCTTTGGATCTTGGCTGCCTTTTGTTCTGTTCTCTGTCAAAATGATCCCACAATACTTTGAAAATGTTGAGGCTGACGCTCTGAGAGGCCAGTCCAGTACGGAAAGCTTTCCATTGTGTGTTTTCTATCCGAGTATGCTTTTACTGCACTGGCCGTGTGTTTGGGACCATTGTCATCCTGAAAAATGAAGCCACTGCCAGTCAAATGGTTCCAAAAAATCAAAGTGTCGTTTTCTCAATCATGATTCCAATTCTACCCAGATCCGACCGATACCACCTCTAATGATACTTCAGCAAACAGTCGATTGATCAACTGAAGGGCCAGATGCAGCTCTCAGGTCCTGTGTCAGGTCTTTACTGGATTTATCCTATTTCCTGACATGACTTTCAGATATTGTCCATTTGCTATAGGTAGTCTTTTTTAGGCATGCTACTTGTTTTTCCGATGTTTACGTAAACTATGTCGCGTTTTTGGCTAGCACTTTGGGAATATCCTTGTTTCAAAAATACCATTTTACGGCTGTCAAACTGTTATCTTTTCACTTTCACTTTTCATAATTTTTCATACAGTTAACTCATTAATTAACAATAATGATGCGTTAACCAAGTGACCACGTGCCTAAAGATACAATTTAAAGTTGTCATGACCAGGGCATGTTTTCTTTTTTTTCTTCCTCTAGCAAGTCTTTGAGTTTCAGGTGGAGGTTACCTGATTATTAGGTAGCATAAACAACTTGTTGTCTTTTAATAAACTTTTAAGACTGCTTCTTTTATATGTAATCTGAATGTAGAGTCCTCATTCAGCCAACATAACAGAACGATCTGGCTATGTACAGACTCTGTGCGTTTCATGTCAGGATAATGTATTAGGTCAACATGAACAGATTATCTTCTCTTCTAACTGAAAATTTACCAATGAGATATACGCCATGATTCAAACCCTAACACCAAGGCTGCCTACCTAACCTCCTCCCCAAGCTATGACACTTCCTCTCAGTCGTTCTGCTCCCCTGAGTCCTTCAGGGGTGAGTTAGATCACTGTGGGGTTTTCTCTTGAAGGCAATCTGTTGTCTAAATGAGTTCCTTATGCTTTCCCAGATGATTACTCTAAGTTATTCCATTTAGCTGTTTTGTTGAAAGGGAAGGGTCTTTAGTGGGCTAAAACGTACATATTGTCACATCACATTGAGTCAGCTTCATTCTCCGACTTTGTTGATGATTTTAAATACGTTTGACCAATAGAGGAAAATTCACTGGAAAAATGAGCGAAGAAGCAGCAACTGTGAAAGAGCTTCAGAAAGACTAAACATGCAGCAATACCTAAAAATTTGATGGAAGTCAAAATAGACGAAACCTAGTTTTTTTTTTCTTTTTGAAAAATTTTTGTTTTGTTTTTGTTTTTTACTAATGAATCATGTAGATGCTGGAAAATAATGTTATTAACAATAGAAAGGATGGACATAGAGGCATAGAGGATAATATTAGCGGTCTCTTAAAAGTCAATGCTTACTGCTAAATGGCAAAAGTTAACTTCAGTGGCAACAACTTTAACATATGTCATAGCATGACTATGTGAAAATCTCTCAGGTGTCAATTTCGATCACTGCTGTTTGACTAAGAAATCAATGATAAAAGCTAGACATTAGTGGGAATTGTTTTTTTGGTGTGTGGAAGCATTAGTACTTCAAATGGTAGAAATATCACTTCATGCACTTTTTCCACTCTCCAATTTGTTGGTGCGTGATTTTTTTACAGGATTAAATTGGCCTAAAGGACCTTTTGGGTTGGGTAAAGTAGTTCTGGTTACATTTCGTTCCCTTGTTACCTGTGTATGTGAAGGTGGTAGGCCTTTGCGTCCATACACACCAACAAGAGCATCTTTCTGGACGGAAATGTTGAATTTCAGGAACTGTGGTTGGTCGATATATAGCTGGGACCTCCAAAACACACCTTGAATAAAGAAACAGAACAACATTAACGTCAGTGATTTAAATATTAACATTCCCCCACTGACTTTCAGAAATCCTCCCTTTTTAATGTTAGTTATCTTTATCAAAAAACGGTGTGATTTGTTATTAATTTCCCATAGACTTCTGTTTCCTGGAACTGCTTGAGGTGTAGCATAATAAGCTCCATCCTTGCAATTTAGATTATGAATGTCTTTGGACTGCAGGAGGAAGCCAGAGTACCCGGAGAGAACCCACGCAAAGGCCCCGGCCAGGTAGTGGTATTAAACTCAGGACCTTCTTGCTGTAAGGCAACAGTGCTAATCGCCACGCCACTGTGCTGCCTTAATTATAAGTATAGTTACTATAATTATAAGTATAGCTATTATAATATGACTACGTTCCTCTTTGTAGTACTTCCAGATTTAAGTAACACACTCAACAATAAGAATTATTATTGTTAGACTCTCTACCATCACTGATATAAATGATTGTCAGAAACGTAAAACACAAGATAATTCCACTACACAGTGTACTTGTGACAATCTTACAAACTGGTATGGGGTCTTAGAAATTTTATACTTAGTTTACAGAGTATTAATCACAGCAGATCCCTATACATGTGCATTTGTGTACATAACTCACCTGGGGGTATATCTTGTATGGCTCGTCTCCCCACATCCACCTCTCCTGTGTCTATGGTGTTGTTCTCTAGAAAAAGCATCTTACCTGCAGAAGGAAAAACAGATCAAACTGAATCCATGAAATGAATGAAATGCTCTAAAAGCCGCCATCATGGCTACATAGGAAGAACATTGTCCAACACAAGGAAGATGCATCTTCAACATCGAGGATAATGCCAGTGCTTGCTAGATAGCTAACAGTGACAGATTGTTTTCGGGCACTGGAGACAGATTACGTTGCTTGTGGTAGTTCTACGTGTTAAATGGTTGACTACAGAAAATTCACTGCAGAAGAAATTATTATGTTTGGCCAGTTGAAAATACACACACTTCCCAAGTAAGGAGCGCCGTGCATAACGCTACATGGAAGTGAACATATAATAACACTCATAAATTTCTTACAGGTTAATTAAGTGAGTGCAAAGCCACTCATTCAAAAGAAAACAAAAGCTTAGCCTCACTCAGTGTCTTAGTCAGTTGGACATTAAAAGTTTACATTGCTGATCCCTGTGGTTAACAGTTATATATGTAAATGGTAATTGGGCTGGTTCTTATATAGCCCTTTTCTACTCTTGTAGAAAAGGTTGTGTAAGGCATTCAAAGTGCTTTATACAACTTGCCTCATTCACACCAGCACTTTTTTAATGTTTTTTTGCATAAGTGCTTTCTATCCAACACTCACACTCCAGTAAATGCATCAAAGAGCAACTTGGGGTTCATATCTTCCTGAAGGATGTTTGGCACGCGAGAGTCGAGCAGCCAGGGGCTGAACCACCACCAATGTTCTGATTAGTAGATGACATGTTCTTCCTCCTGACCTATATGTCACACACGAACTCCAGTGTATGTCATCCTTTTAAGAGGGTAAAGAATAATCCCCAAAATTAATCTGCAGGTATAACATCTGGAGCAATGGAAGTGGAATTTGTAGAAAAATCTAACCAGTTAACCTGGAACACCTACCACACAAAACATTAAAGAAAAGACTGGGAGGACCATAACAACAAGGAAATAAGGAGTAAGGTCCATGATCCATGTTTTATATCTACACCTTACTTACTAAAGGTTGACAGAAATGCATTATACTGAAATGGACTGGATTATGAGTTTACTTGGTTGTTGTGTTATTAATATTATTGTGTTCGGAACTGCCACATGGTTAAGGCAAAGATGGCCTTAAACCTGCAACAATGTGATTTACTGAATGTCCTTGAATGTGTAGTAGCCTAGAGACTGCAAAGCCTGTCAGTCATGAACTGTGATACTAACACTAACTGATACTGATCACATGCTGTGAAAAGGTTACTTCCCCAAAAGGAATCATGGCACATACACCTGTTTGTGTTTCTTTAGTTTCAGTGTAGTTTGCAGAGAGTAAAGCTAGAATGGGTTCACCACTGGGTAGCAAACCAACACTGGCTCAGATGTGTGAGTGGTATATGTGAGTGTGTGGGTGAATATTTGTGGTTGTCCTGTGATATGCATTAGCTACACTGATATGACATGCTGCATATAACACAAGTGTTCAAGTTCAACTCAAAGACACAAACTATTATTTCTTATGTAAGAAAGATTCCCACCCCTGACGTTTCTATAGTTCTCTTAATTCTACTGAAATGGCTCTTCCTGTATATATTACCTGACACACAGGAGTGGAGATTTTGTTTCTAATATCCTGAGAAACAATCCTCTAGAAGCAATTACTGTCAATTATCTCATTCTTGTGTACATCACTTAAACCTGTTTAATTCTTTCTTTCTTTTCTTTAACAATTATCTGTGACTTGTTTTAGACTCATATCCCTCCACATATTTAAACTGTTGGAAGTTTAAAGTTTGGGGGCAAAATTCTGTCAGCAGAAGGGAAACAGTTAAAGTTTTTCTCTGTTTCCAAACAACGATTTCAGACCCCTTACAGCTTTCAGTAAACATCCTTCAACATTCGGTGTGTGCTGCTGTTATCTCGCTCATTTTAAGTTTTAGCCAGCACTGCTTTGTGGTTGTGAACAGAAGGGATGAGCACAGAGAAAAAGAAAAGAAAGAACTGAGAAAATAAAGGCAAGAAAAGCTGAGAAAATGGAGACATTAAACTAAAAGACTCTGACAGGCAGACAAAGAGAGAGAATAACCACAGAACAGAAAAGCTGCACATTTAACAAAGGCCTGACTGGCAGGGTGAGGTCAGCAGCAGTGGCTTTTGTCCTAGATTTCTGTTACCTGTTACACTGATTTTTCTTTTACCCGTTACAATACTTCTGTGGTTTCTTTTCCAATGCTGTTATTCACTGCCTTCAAAATAAGTTTTGAGCACTAAAAGTAAGTTCATGCTGCAAAAAACAAAGCATGTTATTGATGTAAAAATCAGTTTGGCCAGTTAAGGGTGAGGGTTTTTGTGCAAGTCCAACTCTGTGTGCGTGTGTGTGTGTGTGTGTGAGACTGCCAAGCATCAAAGTGATATCAAACATCAGAATCTGAAAAGGGCTGGAAAGAAATTCTAACCTCTGAGAGTGAGTGACAGATTATAATATGTGGTAAACACTGAAGGCTATCCTGGGATCCTGCGTTCAAATGAGCTCTTAGCTTTATGGTTCTTGCCTCACTGCACCGCCAGCCTTTAACTTTTCTACAGCCTTTATTATTTTTAATGTCAAAAGAAAGGAAAAGAAAAAATATTTAAGCAGGGACTCACTATTGTCTGTAGACACTATAAAAGTGTTTGGTGTTGTATCTCTTCCTCCACCTCCGTTTTCAAAGGCTCCGTATCCCTCACTCTCCTGAAGCTGCCAGTTTAGACCAAACAGGTGCATAGCTGCAAAGAGGAGGAGAGAAACAGGGAGGAAAATGTTTAGTATGTGTTCAGCAGAGCACCAATAGTAATCAGAATGACATCTATTAGACACACAAATATACAAGCAAACACCATTCTAACCATTCTCTCATCTTCACACAGACACACACACATAAACCAGCATCTAGGGTCAGACAGGTGTGTGTTTGTGTTACATGAAGCATCAGACAACTCATCTGACATCAAGCTTATCTCCCCCTACATCTCAACTGAGAAGTAAGTAGGATAAAAAGTGAAATTGGTATCCACCACCTACAAAAACATCCACAAGCATACAGCTCATCACAGATCTCAGGTCAAACTGTTATTCACTCCTACAGGATAAGGAGCTTCAGAATTATGTTGCAGAGTTGAAGTAGGATTTAACACACATGTTCCAGATCATCAAAGGCAAACAAACCTGACTAACACCAGTAAATACAACATGCAGTTTTAAATGAAAACTCTATTTATTAAGTGAAAAATAGTTGACCTAAACCCTGTGGCCCTGTGTGAAAAAATAATTGTCCAATAATAAGTTGTGCTGCTGGCAGCAAGAATAGTAAACAAGTGTTTGCGATGTGGATTTCTCACATCCCTGTGGAGGAATGTTGTCCATCTCTTCTTCATAGTATTCTTTAATTCAGTAAAACTGGAGGGTTATGAGTTGAACAGCCTGTCTAAGCTCATGCCAAGTCATCCAGGTCCTGAAGCAGCAAAGCAACAGCAGGCCATCATACTACTACCACCATATTTGACCTTTTCATGGAATGCTGTCTTCATTTTGCACCAGATGTAAAAGGGTGCCAACCTTTTCAAATGTTTAAATATTGTGTCATAATGCCACAGAATATTTTCCAAAAAGTCTTGGATCATGAACAAGTCTTTGTGTTCCTTTAGTCAGCAGTGGTTTGTTCTTTGGAACTCTCCCCAGTCTTTATCTCAACGTTGAATCATGAACAATATCTTATCTGAGGCAAGTGAGACCCACGGTTCTTTGATGTTGTTCTGGGTTCTTTGATGTTGTTCTGGGTTCTTTTGTGACCTCCTGGATGAGTAGCCGATGTGCTCTTGGAGCAATTTTGGTAGGCAGGCCACTCCTCGGAAGGTTTAGCACGGTTCCAAGTTTTATCCATTGTTGGACAATGGCTTTCACCGTGGTTCGCTGGACTACTGAAGCCTTAGAAATGGGTTTGTAATCATGTTTCCTATATGTTCTTTAGCTTCTTTAGATCTTAGGATGATGGGTGATTTCTTAATTCAGCAGGTCTACCAGTAACCAGGCCTGGGTGTGGCTAGTGAAATTGAACTCTCCTTTCAAAAACTGTGGTTAATCACAGTTAATTCATGATTAAACAACGGGGGCAATTACTTTTTGACATACAGCCAGGTGGGTTTGATTATCGTTTAAAAGCTTTATTTTGGATTTATTTGGCTCATCTTAGTTTAATAGTAAAATGTGTTTAATGATCTGAAACATATACTTGTGACAAATATACCACAACAAAAGAAAGAAATCAGGAAGGGGACAAACACTTTTTCTTAGCACTGTATTTTACCCTTTTATTTCATTGTTCCAGTTTCTGTTTGTTTTAGAGTGTTTAGTCTTTTCTTTCATCTCATCCTCCTGCGTCTTTCCCCTTCTGTTAAGTTTATGTATTTTTATGCCTTTCCCTGTTAATGGTTATTTAGCTCCTGTTTTATTTTGGTCGTTTATTTACGCCTAGTGCATTGCATTTAGTAGGTGTAGCTATTTTTTTCTCCCCTTGTGAAACATTATGTTATTTTGCTTTTTGGATTTTGTGTCTTTGTCCTCATTTTTTTTTAAAAAATACAGATTTATTTTATTTCAGCCTGTCTCAGAGTCCTACCTTTGGGTTCCTTTACCCCTCAACTGTTGTCTTTGTGGCCATCTCATTGTGTTGCAAACAATTCAAAACATTCTAGTACACAGGCAACAGTTTTTTAAAAATTCAACAAAAGTCTGTAAAGACGACTTCTAGGTTTAATTATAGACATAAAAGAAGTTGTAAAGTTGTTATGCATCTGAGGAAATTTGTAGTATGGGATTAATTTAATCCAAATCAAAATGAATGCTTTTTATATCATCAAGCCCAGAGACAATCAGATGTCTGACTGAAAGGAAATCCATACTCATGTAATAGGTCACCATGGAACGCCAGGCAGATAAACTGTTTTTACAATATCTCAAGTATCTTTTCATCTCCAATAATTATGATGCACATGGAGTGGAGTGGAGTGGTATTTATAAAACACTTTTCAGATTTTTGATTGACGGCTTTATTTCGAACAAATATAAATAAAATGAAAAACAAAATACATTTTAAACAGAAAAAAGAAAGTAAAAGTTAAAAAAACACACAAACAAACATTAAGTTACCATCAATAACTCTATATACATGCTGGAAATGGAGTATGACGAATTCATCTACTCTCTTTAATACTAGTTAATAATTTACCAATTAGTGTTCATAATATAGACACACATAAAATACTATAAACCTGAAAATACAAAACAACCAACTGCATTTTTACATTGAGCGATACACCTTGTGATTAAGCTGCCTCTAATGCACAACTTATCTTGATGTTTGTGTTTTCTACTAAATAGCTTGACTGGATACTTTGTTATGATACAATGATGTAAATATTTGTTATAACAAATGCATCATATGCTTTATTATCGTCTTTTTCATTATTCATTTCACTTCCAGTCTGATTGTACATTTTACAAGCCACATTTACTAAAACTTAAACAGTACTTTGTGTCTGTCAAACGCACCAACACACAACAACTTTGAGGTTCAGTATATCCAAGGACACTTTAACACGCACACAGGACCAGGTAAAGATTAAACCACTTACCTTACAATTAACAGATTGCTCTACCTCCTGAGCTACCTCCACCACATAGCTGCTTTAGACTACATATTACATTTAACAATTGACATATTCTCTTGACTTACAAGCACTTTACGTCATATCCGCAGCCAGTTTAGATATATCTGTTGATATATCCTGTGTGACAATCTTAAACCAAAATCTTGGGGTTTTTTTTCCAGAACTATTTTTTTCTGGGATCAACATTATTGTGAGATATGACATTGTTTTAATAGCAAAGCTCCACCTCTATAATGTCTCTACTCTCTAGAACTTAAAAGAATTTGTGATATATCTGTTTTCTGCACATTATACATATTACAGTGAAAGAGTTGTGTCAAGGACCAATTACTGATTTAACATGGCAACATTTAGTGAGGGAAACCCCTGCTGTGGATCCTCCTACGACGCCCAACACACACTAACACAATTATTCTTCACACACATAGACAACCATCTGCCTCATTAAATTAGAGCCCTGCTGTGCTAGCCTGTTACCCACAACCCCTCATAGTGAGGACATGAGCAAAGGGTCATGGGAGAGTGCTGGCTAATCAACAGCAGCCTGAATGTGTACGTTTATGTGTCGGTGCCTGTGTGAGTCATAAGGTAAGAGGATAATGGTGAGGGCAACAGTCATGCAAGAGTTGTCGTCTCTATGAGAGATTATTAGGTAATAGAAAAACCAGTAGAACAATCTTATGGATTTAAAGGTAGATTCAATTTAAAAACTATACATTCATCCATCACGTGGTGTCAGTAGGCTTTCTGCTACCAAATATTTCATATTATTTATATATTTTATATTACCTTTGTGGAATTGACAATATAATGAGAAGACTGCAATAGAAACTCCATTGTGGAAAAATCTGCAGCATGAAAAAGACTGACTATCCCAGTATGTTCAAAGCAGATCAGGCCTTCAATCTGTCTGAGCCCAGTTCAACCCACCCACAGTGAGAGGGTCCACGGCTGCCTCACCTCTAATTTCTAGAAAATGTGTCCAGAATATTTACAGAGGAAAACATTTAACTGCTTGGTCTGTTGTAGTCACAGTGCTGTACTGAAGCTGGTTAAAATGAGCCATGCCCTCAAGTGAGTGCTCAGAATGTATAGCAAATCTATGTCAGCAGGTCGGGGCAAGTTTCTCAGGAAGCGTAGTAAGCTACAGTTTACTTTTGAATCTTGTCCACTTAGTCTTTATCACTGTGTCCTCTGAAATCAATTCTCTGTCGTTTAGCTGTAGTACATGCATGGTCAGGCCTTCTTGGCAGTTTATTTTTATTTTTTAATCCTGTCCTGTTTGGCAGCATTTGCAATCAGAATTATGATCTGGACGCACAGTTGTGCCAAACACATTTTGCTTTTCCAAAATGACTTTTATAAATTCTCTATAGGCTCCTCTTTTTCTTTTATCTGTTTATTGATTCCTTTCTATCAGTGTTATTTCAGTCATTACATTATATGTATTGTATAGTATGAAAATGTCTAAGCTGGCAGGCAGAATAGAAAAAAGGGAAGGTAGGAGAAAATATAATAAAAGGATAGCACACAAATAGAAATGCACAATGTATCTACAATGCTGCATCTCTGATAAAAAAAAAAAAGAAGAAAAAAACATATAGCACCTGGAACACAGAAAAATGAAAATGCACAGATACATAAATCAGCAATCTTCTTGTTGTGTGTGTGGGTGGGTGAGAATGACTTCACTGTGAGGGCTAACTCTTAGATTACCACTGGAGGCCAACAATGACCAAGAAAAGACTTTAAATCCAGAAGAAACCCACAGAGAAGTCTTATGGAAAGCTACAAAAGGGTGAGCCCCTGCAGGCTGAGCTACAGAAGCCTTTTTTGCCCCTTTTACTACCTATAGATATTCACACTGAAAATCAAGGTGAAAAAATTTGGCAAATGGGCAGTCCACTGGGCAGCCGAAAAACTTCACTGTAGCAACACAAAATAGTACTCAGTGATTTGTATGGCCCCCATGTGCAGCATAAGGGTGTGGGGTGGGTTCTCCTCTCAGGGAGATCTGGACCAGGACATCAATGAGCTGCCTGCACGCTCTCGCCACATCAGGCCAGGAATAGTCATGCACCAGGAAGAACCTAGGACCGACTGCACCAGCGTAGGGTCTGACAACGGGTCCAAGGACTACACCCCGGTACCTGATGGAAGTCAGGGTGCCATTAAGTAGCCTACAGAGGTCTGTGCATCTGTGCATCCCTTTATGGATGTGCCTCCCCAGACCATCATGCTGAATGAAGTTACAGGCAGCAGAACTTTCTCCATACCATTTCACATTTGCCACATGTGCTCAGGGTGTACCTGCTGTCATCTGCAAAAAACACAGGGTCCCCATGGTGGGCCTGCCAATTCCTGTATTCTATGGCAAATGTCAGTCAGGCTCCATTGTGCCAGGCAGTGTTCACAGAGCCCACTAGAGGATGCTGAACCCTCAGGCTATCCTCAGGAAGTTTGTTTTTGGTTGGAGACATTCACACCAGTTGCCTAGTGGAGGTTGTTTTGTGGGGGTCTGGAAGTGTTTATCCTGTTCCTCCTTGCACAAAGGAGCAGATACTTCTGCTACTGGGTTAAGGACTGCACGTCTACGGTTAACTGTCCAGCTATCCTTTTCACAGCTATCCTAATCTCCTCCATGCCCTTGAGGCTGTGCTGGCAGCAACAGCAAAATGTCAATACTGATGTGCTGTCCTGGAGGTTTTGGACTACCTGCACATCCTTTCTAGGGTCCAGGTTTAGGGGGTGCTTATAGCTCAGGAGGTAGGTCATTTACTAAGGTAGGCAGAGCAGGTCATCTACTAATTGACAGGCTGGTGTTTTTATCTCTGAATGCTCCAGTCTGCATGCCAAATATCCTACAGCCTACAGATAAATGTACCTGTGACATATATGATTCCACCCACCTGTTTTGTTTTTAATTTATAGTGTGCATATATTATTTATTAATGCAATGTCCACTACTCTTACACATTGTCAGTTTTACTTTTACAGTTTTTTAACTAACTTAATTTTTACTTTGTTTTTTCACTGGTGTATATATGTTGTTTCACTCCCATAGTATACTAGGTATCTGTCACACTTCAACCTTGTTGTTCACTGCAGACTCCATCCATTCATCCATCCATACGTTGTCTTATCTGTTTCTGAGTTTCTTCATGTTACAGGAGGAAATGTTTCTTTTTGAGATCTTTTAGCCTTCTTCACTTTGTCAGCAGCTCTGGCATTAATCAGACCAGGGTATGGTTAGTGAATCAGAACTCAGCTTTCCCAGAAATGCGGCCAATCACAGTTAATTCATTATTTAACAAGGAGGGTAGGGACAGTTCCTTTATCAATTAAATTATTATTTAAAGATTACTTTTTCTATGTACTTAGGTTATCTTTATCTAATTTTAACGTTTGTTTGATGACTTAAAAATATTTAAGTGTCATGAATATCCAAAAAATTCAAAAGTCAGGCCTCTGGGGAAATGCTTTTTCACAGCACTGTCTTCCCTGGCTTCACACTCACTTCTTGCCAGTTCCTTAGTTAAGTGACAGAAAATGAGTTTTTTCCCACCTTATGACATTTATTTCTTATCAAACTTTCTTCTTTCTACCTTGTACCTCAGATCACAGCGCGGTCCTGCCTACCACCCACTCCTGCTCAGCATAGCTCCTTTCTACGGCTCGTCTACTTGCAGAGAGAATCTGTCGTTGATGTAGACAGTGTGAAAAACACTGACATGGACCACACAGTGGACCACAGTCACCGCTCAGGTATCTACCTGATTTTTATTACATTTTAACACTGACACGTTTCTGTGCATTATCCCACACACTGTCAACGAGTCAATGTGTCTCATTTCTGATTAATGACATTGATACTGAGGTGAATTGTTGAGAATATCCATAATATTCTGTCAGTAAGCGCTGCTGTTAGCTCCTGTTATTCCCGCTGTTACTGAAAGTTTTTTGAAGTGGATCTAACGTGGGCCTCGCCTAATGCGACTTGCATTTAGCAAATAATCTCAACGTACTCGAACTGTTGATCATAGTAGTTTGAAAGTTTAAGGAGGCTAGTGTAATGTTACTCGGTATGATGTTAGCTTGTAAGTTATGTTGTTGTTTAGCCATCTTTTGTCAGCTGTCCAGAGACTGGAGGGTCGCATCTCTGATCTGCTGACAATAACAATTTGTGACAATATCGAGATTATATGAAGTATGTTCATGTAGAACTTGTTCTGTTAGCCCCCTAACTACAGTTCAGGAGTGAGGCTTAATGTGACGAGGAAAAGGATAAGACAGATGAGAAGGCGAGTAGTGGTGAAGGAGGCAGGTGAAGAAGATGAGAAAGAAAAAAACTAGAGAAAATGAAAGTACTATGAGTATCAGGGTCACACGAAGAAAAAATTATATCACTGAGAATTTTGAGAATAAAGTCGAAAGTACAAGATTAAAGTCGTAATTCTATTTTGAGAAAAAAAGTCAAAATCTGGACATTACACTTGTTGCCCCCCCTCCCCACCATCAACACCACACCACACACAAAGTCAGTGGCGAGGGATCTGCATGTCCAAGGACCGTCTGAGCTTCAGCTATAATTGCTTTAGTTCTATTGTGGGAATCAATGACCTCTGGAAAAGAAAAAAGAAAAACTCCCCTCTGACTCAGTTTTTTCTTGCACACAATCTAACAAGGAGTAAATTGCTTTGACGGTTTTAAAGTGTTGCAGGAGAGAAAGAACAGCATTGAAGGGCTTTTTATGACCACAGCTGGAAAAGTGACGCATACACATATATTAAATAAAATAGTATATATATATATATATATATATACACACATTATTTTTAAAATGGGGAATAAAGCCTACAGTCACAAATATGTTAAGTGTATTCTCAAGATTAAAATTCAGACATAATGTATGAATTCTTACAAATATTGCATATTCTAAACTGAAATGTTGTCAGAGGACAATCTTAACGAGTCATTCTTTAGTACTTTTATGCAGATGTTGCCTCTTTGTATTAGACGTAGGGCAGATGTCTCTGCCAAGTGTGGGTTTAATAACTATCTGGTTATCTGATGGGCTCATGCCACAGAGAGAAAATCCCCACATGTAGCAACAATAGCACAAGGATGGCTAATATCAAGATGCTGAACAAGAATGGAGAACAGACGGCAGGAATTAACAATAACAGTGGACACAAATACAAGATCTCATTTGTCATTCAGTGGCATTATAATATGTGTGCACATATTATAAAAGTGTGTGTGTGTGTGTGTGTGTGTGTGTGTGTGTGTGTGTGTTCTCTTACTT
>VUQG01023269.1:24738-36273 GCA_015106755.1 Etia nguti
GCACATATTATAAAAGTGTGTGTGTGTGTGTGTGTGTGTGTGTGTGTGTGTGTTAGCTTACCGATGCAGTAACAGAGCATGACAGACAGCAGTACAGACAGACCTACTGCACTGAGGGCTGTACACCTGAGAAAACAAAGGAAACAAAGGAAAAAAGATTGTAACGTACATGTCACAGTTTTCTGGAGTAATTCTGAAAGCACTAATTTATTTTAATTACAAATCCCACCTTCTTATTGGGGACTGTATTTACTTCTGTCAAACTACCTGTTAGCTCCAGCTTAAAGCCTTGTGTGACCACTCCCAGAAAACCTCATCCCACTTCATGACATTGGTCATTTTATCGGCATCATTGGACACTGCTGCTAAAATAAATCTACATCACTATGTCTTGTGAAAAATAATATCTGATCAGAGTTTCACCCTGCACCGAGTCTTTCTGGTTGTGTGGAACTTGCAAAAACATTGACTTTAACACTGTACAAAAGGAGAGCTAAAGGATCTAAAGTAGTTATCAAGCATGCTATTACAATAAGCCAAGAATCTGTGATAGGCAAACCATTAGCAAAGTCAGCTGTTCTCTAGATTCTACTTTAAAGTCTCCACACATAAAAGTATTCATAAATTCTCTGCTCAGCACATCTTGTCACTCCCGTTGTAGTTGTTTCAATCGTTCACCTCGAACCTGAGAGCTCCAGACTTGTGCTGATGGTTTTATAGAGCCACTTACTTTCTTTAATTCTGTTTAAATAAACATTTACTCCTCTGAAGCAAGGCATAAAAAAATATAAATTCTATTCTTTATCTTGCATATCGAGCTGCTTATTAAGTACGATAAAATAGCTATGAACTCTCTTTCTGTGAAAAACATGACTGTCGTTCACTTTACACTGTTTTATATAACTCTGAAAATCTCCTTAAGTAAAAGCGTGTGCTTGCAGGTACTCACTCTTTCTTACTGATGGACAGTAAGGTGAAAAATTCATTTTACCTCCATGAGCAGTACTTGGAGGATTTCTTGAACTTGAAGGCTGAGCGGGATAGAGTATTCCTAGGTAGCGGCCTGGTAGGAGGGGAGTACACTGAGCCTGTTGCCATAGTGTAGCCAGGAGTAGCTGTGGAGAAGAGGGGGGTAGTGCCTGTGCCTGTTTTAAAGAGGAAGTGCCTACAGTGTGAGAGAGAAAAGGGAGAAACACATTAGTTACAGTTACATATACTGAAATTCTTTACATACACAGGAAATAAACTGCCGTGTCACAGTGTTGCCACTTGGTGACAGTGCCAAAAATGTGTGAAAATAAGTCTTATTACACACCACAATCAAGTTGCTGAGCTGTCGAACTACAGCAAAGCTTGTTTTCAGTACTGTGTTTAATACCTTTCTTTATACGGATTTTATGAACACAGTGTCACAACCATTCAAGACAACTTTATAGTCATGAAACTTACACAAATTATCTGGAAATTACACTCCAAATTGTTGACCTAACAATAAAAGTGTGGCTGCTTGATTAACAGGTGTTCAAATCAAATCAAGCTTTATTGTCAATTTGCTGTCCATACAACAAGTGCAGGCAAAATAAAAGCGTGTTTCTCCAGGGTCAACACAAGAGATAGTTCAAACCTTTAAAAACACACACAAACAAACGTCAATCAAGCAACCCCACAAACACACATACTCCCCAAGATGTCTACCTGTAAAATAGTCTCTCACTGGCTATGAGCAGCAACCAGTGGTAAATACCAGTTTGCTACAAGTGACTGTGTAGGAATGACAAATAATCAAAATTAAGGTTAGTTTAGTTTGACTAAACTAAGTTTAGTCAGTACTACGTCTTGGGCGTAGTACTGTATAAGTCCTAATCAGCAGTTCAGCATTCTAACAGCTTGTGGGAGAAAGCTGTTCAGTCTGTAGGTTCTGCCTCTTTTTAATGTGGAACCGTTTGCCTGATGGCATCAGTTCAAAACATTTATGGAGAGGGTGTGAGGGGTCCTTTATGATGTTTAGTGGCCTGCTCTTGCAGAATCTCTGGAAGAGGTCTCGGACAGAGGGAAAGGAAACTCTCGGCTGCTTCCAACTTTATCTTTTGGCTACGTTTAGCACCCAATTGTTCTCCTTACACCAGCCCTCAAGGTTTTCAACGTCTTTTCTATGCAATGATTCGTCATTTCCTCAAATCAGTCCCACCACTGTGGTATCATATTCAAGCTTAATAATTAGGTTACCCTCATATCTGGATACACAATTGTATGTTAGCAGCATAAACAACAGTGGGCTTAGAACACAGCCTTGAGAAGATCCAGTGCTCAGCGTAATAGGCTTGGAGATGTTTTTCCCAACATGGAAGGCTGGTTGCGATGTGCGGTTTGATGAGTCGTTCAAAACACGTCATTACAATTGTTGTGATGACGTGTTTTGAACACTTCCCCTGCCCTGAACACTGCATCCCGGGCTGTCAGCAGTGAGCACACCTCTACAGTCATCCAGGGTTTCTGGTTGACATATGCAGCGAAGGTCTTAACTACAGTGACATCCTCTGTACACTTTGCAATGTAGCTGGTTTCTGGCGACGCATAATTTTTTAATGTTTATCTGATCTCCCTGGGCGGTTGCCATCTTGAACACCCCCCACTGAGTGTGCCGTGTGCCTGAAGCAATCTTGAAGTGCTGACAATGCATCTTCTGGCCAGATCCTAGTCTGTTTTGTTACTGGCCTGCTGTGCCTCAGAAGTGGTTTGTAAGCAGGCACCAGCATAATGAAAAGAGGATCAGAGCAGCCAAGGATGGGGGTAGTCCTGTATGCATCAGGGTGGTTTGTATACACCAAGTCCAGCGTGTTCACTCCTCTGGTCTTAAAGTCTACACATTGCTTGAACTTGGGGAGCACAGTCTTTAACCTGGTGTGGTTAAAATCTCTTGCAATCACTACAAAGCCGTCCAGGTGTTTAGTTAGAAGCTCACTGATGGCGCCGTGTACCCCTCCAACTGCCTCATTAGCAGTTGCCTTAGCATTAGCGCCAGAAGCTACGTAAACGACTACAATGACGGTGGTGAATACTGTCGGCAGATAAAATGGCAGATAACATTTCACAATGAGGAACTCTGCCACGTGAGAACAGTGTTGGGTAACTAATGTGGTGTTAACACACCAGGTTTTTTTTATATGATGCACAGACCCCAACTTGGCTCTTACCGCTGTTTGCGCCTGTGACCATTTTTAACAGATGCGGCTACTAACTAAAGATAGCTAGCTAAGATACAGTCTTTTATCCAAATATGGTCACTTCTGGCTCAGAAAAGCAAACATGGCAGTAGCCAAAACACGAATGTTAAAGCTTTAAAATGGTAGGTCAAAAACCAATGGATGACATCCAGTGATTAAACTAGTTTGTTCACACAGGCTGTACATTTCCAAAATATCTGCTTTGATGACTTTGGCAGTACTGGCTTTGCATAGACTACAATGGCTGTTACTGTCATTATCTGCTTCAGCAGTTCACTGTACTGCAGGTGTGTGCACAGTGGGGTGACAAAGCCTTATTGTGTTAGTTAATCTGACAAATTAAACTTGTGGCATGCATTTTTTTATATTCTACATCTCCCAAATCTAACATCAAGTCCTCATTTAGTTTATGACCCATCATTCATCTACATCTACAGCTAATTCTAGTTAAACATGAAATGCAATCACAGTGTTTGCAGTATTTGTCTGGGGTACTTGAGGTATTTAGGATTTTAACAACATCTTAGAGAGTTTTGTAATATCCATTAAGTCTATAAGAAGTTTGCAAAATCTTCATGTAGACAAATATTCTGGCCACATCATAGCCTGTTTATTCTTGAGGGAAATTAGTTTTAATTGCTTATCCATCTTAGTGTCACAGGTGTTTCTATAACAGCTGACATACAGGTAGGCAAATGAGTGGGCACACTCTGGACAGACTGCCAGTCCTTTAAATTTTAGCAAAGTGAACGGAAAAGGAGAAAATGGAGCTGGGGGGCAAGTTAGTTTATGGCCAGATATTTTTGAAAAAGATACTGAAGTGGAATATGTAGTTGCAACAAGTGGTGCTCCCAACCTACAATGTGCGGCTTGTCAGTATTACCTGAAAGATAATCATCTGAAAAACAAAGCCAATTAAAGCTGCTACCATAGCCTAAATTTCTCGAGTCCTCAGACAGAAACAGTTGAGTATGGAGATGAAAAAGTTGTCAGAGAGCTCATCTTGTTCTTGACACTAGCAAGATACACAGGTTATTATGGGCTATATAAAGATGACCTTTCTAGAGGTTCATTAAAAGAAAAAATCCGTCGTTGGAAAATTCAAAAGAGTAAATATGAAATTTCTATTTAGCACATAGAATACATGTATGCCTACAGTAATTATCAAGGTCACAATGTTCAATTAATGACAGGACCTCAGCTAATGATCATCTGTAATTCTAATTAGACTGTTCTCTAATAGGGCTGTGTGATTAACAATTAGAACCAATTATAAGAAGGGCTCTTCAATTAATACCTGCCTCTAGGCAATATGTGAAGAGAGAGACAGAGAGAGGAAAAGAGAGACAAAGGAAGACAAAAGTGAGAAACCAGCAGATAAATCGTGGAGTGATTGTGTGTAAAGTACTGTTTTAGTGTGTAATCAAAGGCATGAGAGGTGCTCAATCATTCGACCAAACACTGGCCCAAAACAGTAAGGGAGGATTTGTAATTACATTCATTACACTACACTAAGTTCATGCCAGGAGTTTGTTACCCAGAAATGATGACTGTATTATATTTGGGTACATTAACTCATCAATTAAAAAAAGTACAGACATCTACATCAACATAACAACACAACCACATAAATCAAGGAGATGAATTAGTGCTACTGCTGATTTTGTTCAGATCTTTGAGAGGAGACAAACTGAGACGAGAGCGATGACGATGAACTCTCACATATGAATATGCTTTCCTTCATGTCTCACTCAGCTAATTAATTCAGTTCAATTCAGTTACATGTACGCAGCCCAATATCACAACAGCAGTCGCCTCCAGGTGCTTTATGTTGTAAGGTAGACCCTACAATAATACAGAGAAGCCCCGACAATCATATAACACCCTATGAGCAAGCACTTTGGTGACAATGGGAAGGAAAAACTCCCTTTTAACAGGAAGAAACTTCCAGCACTACCAGGCTCAGGTATCTGCTGCTCCCAGTTGGAGTGAAGGAATGAAGACAAGACAATAACATGCTGTGGAAGAGAGCCAGAGATTAATAATAAGTAATAATTCAGTGCAGAGAGGTTTATAAACACATGAGTGAAAAAGATGACCGAAGAAGAAATACTCAATGCATCATGGGAATCCCCCAGCAGGAGGATACAGGGTCACCTGATCCAGCCCTAACTATATGCTTGATTAAAAAGGAAAGTTTAAAGTAGAGATAGTGTCTGTCTCCTGAATCCAAACTGGAAGCTGGTTCCACAGAAGAGGGGCCTGAAAACTGAAGGCTCTCCCTCCCATTCTACTTTTAAATACTCTAGGAACAACAAGTAAGCCTGCAGTGTGAGAGTGAAGTGCTCTAATGGGGTGATATAAGGTATTATTCAAGACCTTGAGTAGCCCTGAATTTTCCATCCATTCATTCGCTTCAGCTTCTCCTTTTCAGGGTAGCGGGGGGCGCTGAAGCCTATCCCAGCTATCTTAGTGCGAGAGGCAGGGTACACCCTGGACAGGTCCCAGTCTGTCACAGGGCTAACACATAGACAACCATTCGCGCTCACATTCACTCACAGATTCACACCTACGGGCATTTTAGATTTTTCAATTTAACCTATCCCCACTAACTGCATGTCTTTGGACTATACCCGGGGAGAACCCACGTAAACACGGGGAGAACATGCAAACTCCACACAGAGAGACCTGGGCCTGATGGTGGAACTGAACTCAGGACCTTCTTGCTGTGAGGCAACAGTGCTAACCACCGTACCACCGTGCTGCGCTGAATTGTAATTTTTTCAAAAAAAGAAGAAAAAGACTGTCCTTATTCGAGCACTTGAGTCCAAGTAGTTTTGGGAGTTTTAGAGTCTGAAGTGGCTTTGCTGCTTCAGGACCTTGATAACTTCCCATAATAGTGGAACCATGAATTCTGCTCTATACCAGAAAATTCTTAAGAAGAACATTTGTGACCTGAAGCTCAAGTTCTCTTGGGTTATGCAGCAACAATGATGTGAAATATTCATCTGAATGACTCAAAGAAACTGAAATGATGGTTTTGGAGTGACCTAATCAAAGTCCAACCAGATCAGAATGACATGCTTTGGTATGACCTTAAGCATACATGCTATTCATACTCAAAAAAACTCCAGTGTGGCTCAATAATTATTCCTCCAAACTCATTGCCATATAAATGATTGCAGTTCTAAGCACAACTGATAATTAGGTTTAGGTGGCATAGATTTTTTTCACATCGTGCGAGGTAGCTTTTTCCCCCTTAATAACTGAAAACATGATTTACAAAATGCATTTTGTATTTACTTAGTTTAGGTCTTTGTCTAAGTTGTTTGATGATCTGAAACATTAAGGTGTCACAAATATCCAATTGAAATTAAGTGTCCATGTGTTTTCTGAGTTTTCCAGTACAAATCGATTACAGAAGAAAGAGCTAGAGACGGATAATCAAGTGTAAAATTATTGTAACCACAGTGTTCTTAGCTGAAAGTAGCATACTGTCAGCCATAGCTAATCTTGTAATAATATCACTTCATATGCACTATTTTCAAACTGTTTTACATAACATTAAGACACTTAACAATGATCTAGTGTTGTTTACAATGGAACTGTCAAAAAGAGGATTAGAACTATGTTGATGCTTGTTTAACAAAACTGTAGTCAAGTGTAAATGCTGTATCTGCTATAACAATGTGTCTTACACTAACAACACATTTCTACTCACAATATTAACTCACACACATCACCACGGTGACACAGCATTTTTAATTTACATGCATTTCATTATTTAAGTTTGGTTTCATTCTGTGCCTCAGCTTATACAAAAATCCACACAACTCAGAAAGGTTTGTGACTCTGTGCCTGGTAAAAGACCATCTTACAGAGTTATTTCAGAAGAAAACAACAATGTAACTATGCAAGTAAATAAGTTTAGAGTGTAACACTGTAAACTGGCAAAAAGAAACTTTAACATGTAATCTATATCTCTTCCAAGATGTAAAAAGAAACATTTGAAAATGCTTTTTGGATTCCATGACAATCCAGCACCTCGTAGGTTTTTGGTTCGTTATGCATTCTTTCTTTATGGTCTAAGACAAGAAATACCTCGGTCTGATTTTTGTTTACTTTTTTTAAATCCAAAAACTGAATATGTCTTTGTTGTAAACATTTAAAAAGTGTTCATGTTTGCCAAACATAAATTAGGATTCACTTTAGCTTTAAATTAAGAATCAGATTTAATAGGAAAATGGTACCACTTGGTTTGACATCTCTCTTGTGTGTCATTAACATAAACCCCCTGCACAAATCAGAACCCAGTTGTGTCCTCTGGCTCAACAGTGGGGGGAATATATCAAAGCGTCAGTGGTGTGTGCATGTGTTTGACTGTGGGTAAAGCTCATGTGTCAAAGACAGAATCACAACCTCTAAATGTAAACCTCTATGTTTTAGTGTTATAGGAACCCAATAGGTGCCCATAATACAGCCCTCACTTATTCTGCGCTTACAGTTTTAATTACTGTCACCCACATTATCAACTGTACTTACAAAGTACCATCGTGAATCTGGTCTAAAATGAAATAATATGTAATAATAATATGTCATGTTAACTGGAAAAATAAACAATTGCTTAATAATAATCATTGGTTGCACTTTCTTATTGAACAAACTTCCTCAAAAAAAAGAAAATTTGTCTCCTTAAAAAACATTTCATTGAACTGCAGTCTTCACTCATTAACTCAATAAATAAATATCATTGTAGAATTCTGATTTTGTCTGTCAGGTACCTGACAAATACCAAGGTGGATGCTAATAATTTTGCCATTTAGCATATTATTATTATTGACTTGATTTATTTAAGTATACAGTTGGCTTTATCGCTCCTGGTTTTATTGAAACAAGATGATACAAGGTCAATGTTTTTCATTATTAAGTCTTCTAATCTGTGATGCAGTGTCATACTCCCGCTTAGAGTCATTCCCTGCAGGCAGCAACTGATCATTCTTGGGGCTCCAGTATGAGTTAATTGGGTTTTTTATTCTTTTGGACACGATTGGGGCTTATTGTGTCCTACCAGAATGGATTTATGGTGCATTGCTCTACAGTCCCTTGTCTGGGTGCCATGCCTCCCCCTCCTGGCGTGGGTGATGTGATTTGTCGCAGGGCATTGATGTGTAGGGCCCTTTCCTCTGCTTGCTCAGTGTTGCAAACCCGGGGTCCTCACTGTGACCATGATGCCCAGTCCCTGTGCCTGTCTCTCTGGGGCAAGGTGGGCACCTCTTGCTCTGTCTTGGGGTGGTGGGGATGTCGAGTTGGTTGGACGACCTGCGCTGCCGAGGCTTTGCCCTGTTCGTCCACAGGCTTCAGGTCTCTATGCTGTCCCCAGGCTTGTGGGATGCTAGCTGTCCTGCTTCTTGGGTGCTTGTACAATCTAGGTGGGAAGAACATGTGCTGTCTGGTCTCTGTTGAGCCTGAACAAGAACGCTGAATACTGACAGAGACGTTCCTGCATGTTTCTGGCTCAGCACACTACCCCACTAATATCCACTGCGGCTTAACGTTCAGTGTTGATTGTGGATACATGCGGTTTCTGAGCTCATACGGGTTCATTCTGTGTTTTGATCGTCGTTACTTGAATGTTTTATTTGTGGGATTTATCGTGTTACATTTTGCCCTCTTTGAAAGATATTGGGTATTAGCTCTAAATGAAAACATAACAGACCACAAAAAAGAGGACCGGGAACGATCACATGCACATGTTAAAATTAAATTCATTTTTTTTTTAGGTAAAGAAAAGATGAAACAGAGTAGGGCTGATAGCAAGTTCACAACATAACACTACCTGTTGGTCATCCTTCTCCATTTTGTACTCTCATGATTCACTGAAATAAGTTTTGGCCTCTCAGACAGAAAAAAAGCATAAAAGATAACCAAAATGTAGGTTCATCTTTCAAAGAGGGCTGGTGAAGGTCAAAAATGGGCAAATGTATCAAAAGAGTACAAGGTGACAGTTGGTGCTACATGTAATGAAAAGCTAATTAGTTTTCTTTTTCATCTCCAGGAGCGGGACACCTGTCATTACATTCCTGAAGGCCACAAAAATGAAAATAAAGAAAATGAAAAAGAATATGTCATTGTTTAAAATTTCACAAAAATGACAAAGACAATTAGTTGATATTTTATTTTGGAGTGCTATTGTCCATCTAATTTGAAATGACATCGTGACTTCACAAAAATCTGGGAGGCACAAATGCTTAATTTTTTTTGTGTTTTATTTATTGTCTTCAGAGAAATTGAAAGTCATTTTTGAATATATTTTTCCAAAATATCTGTATTTTCTCTATTCTCAGCTGAGACCACCATTTCAAAGTCATCCACTTAATGGGTTTGTGCAATGTGCAGCACAGTGGGGGATTGTATTCATTTGATGGCTATAGACTGGAGCAAGCAATGAACTGCTGTCTTTCATCACTATATAGTTGTTAGAATCTTTCATCTGGATTATTAATTTTTTTAAGAAGTCAAGCCTCCAGATGACAAATATAGTATAATAACACACCATACTGCTATAGTCTTTGAGCAGTTCTGATCCTGGAATTTCTGCTTTTAAAGAACACAGTTGCTTATGTGCACCTGTCATGCTCACAGTATGGCACAGGTACTCAGCCTCGTGAAAAGCAGCCATTAGTTACCATGGCAATCCAGTTTACTGCAGCATGAGCTATGGTTCTGAGATCAAATAGCACAGGTTAAGTCCATCCTTAGCTCAATAATTTCAGAATTACTCATTGTACATTCTTATTTCAGAGTGACTATCATCATGAGGAAAGAGACGGAAAGATTTGGGCAACTCTGAAGTTTTTATATTTGTTTATTTGCAATGAAGTGCTTCTTTTAACTGGGTCCTACCATAAACACTGACAAATATTAATCTGCAGAAATCAAAGGGGAAAACAGATTTGTGGGCAGCGACAATCTTGGGATGGCGTTTATTATTCATCGTCACATTTGCTGAAGCTGTTATGGGGGATAGTTTTTCACAATGGTAGCATTAATGGACCAACCCAAAACCTATTCTCAGAGCAAATGTTTTAGTAACTACATTGGCTGGAAAGGATACAGCATACTGTTTGCATATTGTGCAAAACATATGAGTTTGACAGTATAAGCTAACAATGTGAGATGTCTCTTTATGGCCAATTCTATTGGTCTGTTTGATTAAGTTCAGTCCTCTTTGCAGATAAAAAGCAGACTTTTGATGGATTATTTGAAAAGACTTTAAAAGGAAAGGGATCAACCATAGTAGAGTTCACAGCAAAGAGGAAGAACTAAAACATTTGGCTTATTCCATTATGACGACATTCTTTGTGTATTGCGGCTTCTGCCTTCTTGGCAGGGACTAAGCTAAAGGACCAAACGCAATCCCCCATGTGGCACTACACTGCTGCCACAGGTATTTCTTGGTCTGTGAAGTTTGGCATAGCAACTACAGATTACCAGTCATTATCATGCAGAGACCTACAGTAAAGATAGTTTTAATAGCTGGTTTATGTGTCACAAAACCTTTAACTGTACCTTACGTGCTTTAATTGGTTTTTAAGCTTATTTTTGTTTAATGATGCTATTTTTTAATATTTCAGTCTACACACACAAACAGCACAAAAAAGTATTTAAATTTGTGTTTAGTCGATTATTTCTTTGTTGTGATAATTCTCCTTCAAAGTGAATGTTATACCATTGGAAAGCCTATTTATTTCCCCTTAAACATCCCCAACATCCGTAATTAGAAATGGAGTTTGAATAATGAAAATTACCCTAATGTCTAGATTTTGTGCGCGTAGACATGATTCGGCTTCGACAATGGCAGATTAGTGTCTGTGTGTGTGAGGCTGGCTGCATGAATGTGAAAGATAAGAAATGTGTCTCCGGCCCATCATTATGCATGATTATAAATAAGAGCAAGGGTATTAAGTATGTTCTAATTTTTAAACACAAAATCATAATTTATATGCGATTTTGTAAACAGCTAATTATGCTTAATACTAGTCAGCATATAATCAGGTGTAAGTTTGACCAATATAACCAATAAAAAGATATAATAATGACTCTAATAACAGGCCTCTCATTAAGATTCCATATGGAGTGGCCTTTTTTTGTAAAGATGACCTTGGAGGCAGTGTGTGTGTGTGTGTGTGTGTGTGATGTTAGTTAGAAAGCACTAAGAAAATGTGCTGCTGTGAATGGGTGAATGCACAAGTTGTGTAAAGCGCTTTGAGTGCTCAGAAGAGTAGAAAAGCGCTATATAAGAACCAGTCCA
>VUQG01023269.1:36678-47021 GCA_015106755.1 Etia nguti
GAAAGCACTTATAAAAAAGAATGTGCTGGTGTGAATGGGTGAATGCACAAGTTGTGTAAAGCGCTTTGAGTGCTCAGAAGAGTAGAAAAGCGCTATATAAGAACCAGTCCATTTACCATAAATTATGTTAAAGTACAACATAGAAAAGAAGAAAACGTAATGAAGTGAATTTCATGTTTTAAATCATGTTGAGATCACAGAGAGAATGATAGGGTGTGGCTGAACACTGATTAATGGTCAACAACGGTGATTGGATGTCACAATGTGTGATGCAAAATGTCATCTCAGAAGTGCATCGTCAGACCTGGATGTCCTCAGTCGCTCTCCTAACAAGATCAGCACTAGAGTTCAGCATTAGCTCAGAGTAGGTTAATTAGTGTAAGGGATAAATGTAATAATTGTAATTTAGTGATTTGATTATATTATTATTATTATTATTATTTGATTTGGCTTTTGCTTTGCCCTTGGTAATTATTTTGAAAAGATATTCCTGCATTCAAGAGCTTGTGGCCAGTCCCTTTTTAACCTTTTTTGAAACTGTGAAGGTACAAACCTGCGTATTATTATAACATCACTCAAAGGGTTCTTACAGGTCACTCTAGCCTTAAAAATAAATAGATTCTTGGGGCTTAATTTCCCAGGCCACTAAATGTAACTCAGCTAGTTACCAAGTGCATAAAGTTAGAGTAGAGCTGTGACTGAGAGGAGTGCCTGGTCACAGGGCCACCCTGGCAAGCATGCATTCAGAGGGAGCACAATCGACATCTGTAGGGCTGAGCAGCGATTAGAGCTGGACGAGTCTCCACCCCACCTCCTTTTCAAACAGAGAGCCAATTCCAGACCGTCCTTTATTGTGGGTGCCTGGTCGAAGTTCCACACTAGACAGCACCAGGCCCTGACATGATTCATGCCTACTGTCTAAAGAAGCTAACTGGACTCCGTGAGCACCTGGCAGCACACATGAACCAGCTGCTAATGGATGGGACATACCCAGAAAGTCTAACTGTAGGCCGGACAGACCAGATCCCCAAGGATCCCCAGTAGGGAGTGCAGTGAGTTCTGTTGTTAGATGGAGGCAGTGTGCAAAGTATGTGTTCCAACCCATCTGTGGGCCACTCTTGCTCGTGTTTTTTTTTTTTGGTCCATGAAGCAGTGAAGGAGAGTAAAGTTTTAAAATACAAAGAGCTGAAGTGTCCACTGCAGTCACTGTCTGTGCTTTACTTGCTTTAGTTATTTATTTTTATCTTTGAAGCTTTGTATGCAATTCTCCCGTTCCCGGTGAACTCTGCTATAACTATAACTCCCGGTTCTATTCAACTCAACATTCGGCAAGTGGAATACGTCATCTTCTTCTAGCGAACAACACGAGAGGCTAACTTCAAGCCAATTGTATAAGTTGCCATCAATGGCGGGATTTATCAAAAATATGCTGTTCGCCCTGCTGTTCTTCCTAGGCCAGGTTATTAACACCCCATCACCCCATCTGTTGCCAATGGCTGCACCAAGTTGTAGCTCAGGAGGTAGAGCAGGTCATCTACTAATCACAAGGTTTGGTGGTTTGATCCCTGGCTGCTCCAGTCTGCATGCCAAATATCTTTGGCCACGATACCGAAGTTGCTCTCCAGTTATTCGACTGGAGTATGAACGTGTGTGAAGTTAGCTAAACAGAAGGGGAAAAAAGTGCTTGGGTAAATGAGGCATGTTGCACTTTGAGTTTGAGTGCTCCTGGAGAGTACTTTGAAGGTACTTCGTCTCATGTGTTACGTTCAGTTTTGCATCCTCTGTCTCGTTGTGTGTAATTAGCCCCAGTTGTGTTCCTTCCTTGTGTATTTAAGCCCCTTGTCTTCTTCCATCCAGTGTCACGTTCTCCCTCATTCCACACTGTATGTTCTGCCAGCACGCCTGTCTGTTTAGTTTATTTCGTATTCCCTGTTTAGTTAGTGCCGGTTTTCCAGGTGTTCAGCAATAAAGCTGTTTTTGAGTTTACCTTTTGCCTCCTGGAGTCTGCATTTTGGGACACTGTATGCCATAAGTGAACAAGACATCGATTCACAGATCTATACAGCAACTGTGATCGTTTGCTTAGGGGGGCTATTAAGGGGGCTTAATAGGTAGACTTTTACCTCTGGGGTGCCAACCAGGGTTCTCTCCTGAGATATAACATTGACTAAATTAAATTAATTACATTAATTCATTACAATACAAACCACACAAAGGGGTCTTCCACTCCTGGTTCGTCTCTGGAACTAACCCGCCTAACCCGAGGGCTCACTGAGCGAGGGGGGGAGGGGACTAATGCAAGATGTTTGCCTGGACCACAGAAGTCAGTTCGACCTGCTTCCTTTCTGATGTTTCCCATCCTGAGTCCTGGCCCATAAGAAAGGGAGTAAATGAGCAGAACCCCGCGATCTAACTGGCTGGCTGCAGGCAGGGCGTGGGTGGCTGTAGCTCAGGACCTAGAGCAGGTCAACTGGGCCTCAAACGACCTCTGAGCTTTATCACAGACTGTCTCTTGTATTTTTCCTGGTCTCCGACGGCCTTCCAACATTATCAAGCTCTCCTTTCTCTCTCCTGTCCTCTATCAACACACAAGCCTTATTGCAGGCTCAAGCGCTTTCTCCTGAACTCTGTCAACTCTCAGCCTTATCGCGAGCTCTCTTCTCTCTCCTGACCTTTGCCAGCCTTATTGCAGGTTTCTGCCTATATTCTGTGCCTTTGGTAATGCTGCATTGGTGTGGTTTATATTCTATAGAGATGCTGTCGTTTTCCTGTCATAGTAAGATTGCTCTTATTCTTTTTTTTCTCCCCATCACCGCTGGGATTCTGTTCTGCTATAGTGGGTCATCAGAGTCTAATTGCCAAATAGCTTTACTTTCATTGCTCTACTCCAATCATTTTCTTGCTTATCTTCTCCAAGCTAATCAGCCTCCTTCTGCTGCTAGTGGTATTGAGTTTTTACCCAGGTATTAACGGGAACACTAAACAATCAAAGAACATGCGAACGTCACTGCTTTCAGTTTCATTCTTTGTCCATACATGTGGATGAATGCTAGGTCTTCACATGCACACACATGCACATGCCTACAAACATACAGCCAGATACTGGCAACAAGCTAAAATGCTTGGAGCATCTCTTTCTCCACTCGTCAGTGTATCACTTTCTTTCTCACTCTTTTTAAGAAGTGCAAACTGAACAAAGGTAGAGGGAATGATAGAGGGAGCAGACGTATTTACTTTGTGAGTACAGGGTCAAGGCTAAAGTTGCACCCATAAATTTTGTATGTATGCATGTGGATGTCAAGGCAACAATGGGCCTTTATATGGCTGCTAGAAAAATGCTACACCCTACTGGAGAAAACAGAGACTTTCAAAATAATAACAGCGAGAGGGAGAACTACAGACTGGTCGGGGATTCAAGGTTCAAAATAACCAGTAAACTTGTGTCATAGCTGAGAGGAAACAAAGTGACTTTGGGATGTTCTGAAGCACTTTGAAATGCCAAATGTGTTTCCAATTGTAGATGTCCGAAAACTAAACAACTAAATAGACTTTAACAAAGAAGCTGATCTGGTGCAGTAGGGTGAAGCCTATCCCGCTGCCATAAGGTGAGAGGCAGGGTAACCCCAGGATGGGGCGCCAGTCTATTGCAGCTATATACAGTTTGCTGTATTTCCTCCTACCGTTTTTTTCCTTTTATTCTAGCTACGTTTTGATTTTCGGGGGACATGTTCAGGATGTAGAGGTAAAACATTCTGCTTAAAGACATTGGTGATGTCGCAACACACTGGGAAAGCCGGATAAAGCATCACACAGTTGCATTACACTGTCACTGCGATAATGCTGACACACTGGGGGCTACAGGTGTAGTGTGGAACTAACCGAAGACAAGTAAGACGGCTGAAAAAGACAGTTTACCTTGTTTCCAGAGGTACATTGCTACCAAGCACCCAGCTGTCTTGCAGCGGGACGCTCTCGGGGGGCGTGGTCTGCAGCTCTGCTGGTGATTGGCCGGCCACAGGGGCCGGGCTTCCAGTAGGAGGGGTTAGCTGCCTCGTGGAATTCAGGGATTGGCCAGTGTGATGTGTGGCGCTCAGGGCTTGGCTAAGAGCTGTTACTGAGGGTTGTTGGCGATGAGGGGGTGGTACAGGAGGGAGGCTGGAGTTGTGATGATTGGACGGTTGCTCTGTCAACAACAGAAGAGAGAACAACTCATCTTTACACACTTGTAAATCAGTGGCACTAACATCGGTAGCTTTGTCTTTTTAGCTGATTGGAAGGGTCCTTAAAGCATCTCTTTCCCTGAGCACTGTTGTCGTTCTAGTCCCTGTAAATCAAACGGATACATTTAGATCAGATTTCACATCACAGTCAAACCAAACAGTCTCTCATCTGAAGAAATCCGTCCTTAACGAGAGAAAAATTATTGTTAGCCACAGACCGTTTTTAAGCAAACAAAGCAAGAATTGGCGAAAAAGCCAACACTTCTTAACCTAAGACAGTCGAGCTACAGATGCAACTGCTGAAGAAGACTA
Source organism: Etia nguti (assembly GCA_015106755.1). NCBI lineage: Eukaryota > Metazoa > Chordata > Actinopteri > Cichliformes > Cichlidae > Etia > Etia nguti. Next base: position 41,211 of record VUQG01023269.1, read on the forward strand.
GAATTCAAAATGTGACGTTATTATTATATAACATCTGAATGATTGATCTAAAGGCAAATTCCCCAGATGATGTGGTTAAGGTTGATGAAGAGTTATAAAGTTCATTTTTTAATATAACTGGATGTGAGTGCAGCGTCTGGGTCGGTAAGAAATGTAACTAAACACTACACTCAGCTCAGCTCGAATGAATACTGCTCAGTGACTGGCCTTCACAAAACTCTGCTCCGATTTTGTATAAATATTTGCTCAAAGCTGACCCGGGTTCAACTTTTCCTCACTGTTTTTGTTCCTTGTGCTTTTCAACTCCCTTTTCCGTCCTCAGGGTACTGTGAAGGAAATGAATGGCAGTCCTGGAATCTGATTTGCATAAAGAGCATCAGATCTCCATTTCCCAGCCCTGCTGTTACTCTTTCTCTGCTGCACTCAGCGAAGAAAACAGAAAGCAAAGAGAGAAAAGAGGGATATGTGCAGGAGCAGTTCTTCCTCTCGCTCCTTCGTGTTCTGTTTTGCCATCTTAATAATTGTTCCAGTTACGCAAACTTTACAGGCTGAATGCTGAGAACCACATACGAAAAGTCAGGATTTCGTCATGACTATTTAGGCCTCGAGACTACATTTATTTGCAATTACTGCACCTCTTACAAACGCATACATTTAAAGACAACGTGCAAATATTACTCTAGGTGCTGTATGAGTGACGAGCAGGGCTAGTTACCAGTTCTTCTGCAGACAAAAACTGTCTTGGTGCAGTAGAGACATTTAGACATGTACACTGAAATGTGTGTGACAGGATCAATACCTCAATAGACTGTGTTTAATCGCAGATTCTGGGATTTGCTTTCGCCAATCATTTCTTTGTACAACTCCAAATTCATGTCTAATACATCATATTCATAATAACAATAATCCCTTTCATATAATATGTAACACAGAGATGAAAAACCAGCGTCATTACTCAAAACACACTAAACTCAATATTAATTAGTGAGTCTAAAAGATTTGACATGAATCACCAAGCAGGCCTGTGATTTCTTTACCATCCACACCATTTGGACTTTCCTGCAGAGAAGTCAGCTACATCCAAATCAGAATACTGCAAATCTCAGTCAGTACTCCCACTTTTTACTTAAATATTGTCATACTTGAAAATAGAAAAACTGTGTGCAAAATGTTAGCTAATGTAATGTAGCTAACACCAGATTACAAGAGATTATCAGCTAATTTGAGCTTTCTAAGCCAAATGTCTGCTGTCAGAGTGCTAGGTGTCAGCCAAGGAGCAGATCTACTTTTTTCACATTAATGTGTTAACAGTTCCTGTTCCTACCTTCAGTACAGCAGACGTCCAGAGAGCAAGTCCGAAGGACGTTACCTGTCAGCAGCAGCCTATATTCAATAACAATATTGTTAAATAGTGATATTAATCAGCCTTTTATTAAGTTGTAAATCCTGTTTATGTTTACCTTTTTGTTTTAAATTTCTATTCCTATCCTTTAATACTGTTCTTGTTGTTTTGTGTTGTAAGGAGACCCTGCACGTTTTGAAAGGTGCCAAGTAATAAAATGTTTTATTATTATTAGTAGTAGTGTGTTATGAAAGGTAATCCATACCCTGCTCTTATGATAACTTCAATTTTTTTATGTTGTTTTTTAGTTGAATATCACATGTTTGTGTGTGACTTCAGTGCAGGAAGATGGAGAGAGAGAGAGAGAGAGAGAGAGAGAGAGAGCGTTTCTACACAAGTAGGAAGAACCATGTGAGCAGATAGTGAAGTCAGGCGGGAAAACATTAACTGTTTACTCAGGTTTGATAATTAAAGTGTGTACCAGGTTGAACTGGGGTTTGCAAAAATTAAAATGATATGTTTGCAAGTAGCATATTCCATTAAAATGATCTGCTAAGCACTGTATGCAAGACATTATGACTGGGGGCTTAGCCCCCCAAAAAGGTTTGATTCACTTCACACAGTCCAGGATAAACTAATTAAGGATACAATATCTGCCTACACCTGATCATTGCTGAAGCTGAACGTTATAAACAGAAAGAAGACAGCTCAGAGCAACAGTGTACTGACCACAGCCCAGTTTCTATGTAAAATAACAGCTATAACAAAATGAATAAATACATTCCTGCCCATCCAAAAACAACATATCAAAGAAAGAACAAATACAGTATTAATCACAAATAAGCTATACACTGATGGAGAAAGATGTGACCCCATGGCTTTTCTAATCGCCCACCCCAAATCCAAAATCACTTCCTCTTCCCACTCCCACTCCACGAGCTGTTTTCTCAGCGCAGCGAGTACATACTAAATACAGCAGTGTGCACCACACCATCACAATGACTTCACATCTAAACCGCCACAATGTCCTGTTTTTGTTTTATTGTTTGCTGTTTTTGCTGTAGAGCCTGTTTTCATGCTCACAGGAAACTGTAGCTGTCTCCATTTTACAGGCATATCCCTCTCTCTGAGCTGGGCAACCTCAGAGGCTAGCAGCAGCTTTTTCCTGGTGGTTTGCGCATGTGCAGAAACCTTTCATGTTTTATGATAAGATGATTTCAGACCAGTGTGCAAGTCAAGCTGCCCCTGGCTCTGCTTTCACTGCTTTGATCAGTTATGGCCTGTACTGTGTGTGGAACACTGTTCAGTTATTTAACATCATAACAAACGACTTTCCTCCCAACTTTCTTGGCCAACAAGAAAAGATGTAGAAAAGATGAGTATGTGAAAAAGTTGTTTACTCCTCTAGTCTATTAGTAAGTAAGTAAAGTTGATTTATACAGAGTCTTTTACAGACATGACATTCATAAAGTGCTGAACAACCATTAAGACATGATATCAACAGAGAACCAAACAAAAAAAGCCACATAAATAACAAAAGAATGTCAGAAAAGGCCTGATTAAGAAGAAAAGTCGTTAATTGCTTTTTTTTAAAGAGTCCACAAACGGAGACCGAAACGCTCTGTCCCCTCTAGTCTGGATTCTTGTCTGAGGAACAGCTAATAGGTTTTGAGTTTGTGAGTGGATACAGTGGGCAGCAGTGTGTTTAACAAGAAGCTGAGACAAATAGTCTGCAGCGTGTCCATTTAATGCTCTGTATGCAAGTGTGAAATCTTAAAACGAGTTCTAAAATCAATGGTGAGCCAAAGTAAAAACAAGAATAACACAGGGGTAATGTGAGCTGTGTCAGGAGCCTGGGTGCAGCACCTGTGCTGCTTGGAGGCATAACAGACGTGATTTCTTTAAGCCAGTAAAATGGGCATTACAATAATCTAAATGCGATAATACAAACACGAAAACAATTTTCTGCATTTCAGAGGTGGAGACCATAGATCGCAATTTAGTAATGCTCCTGAAATGAAATGTGACATAAGAGTTTATATGTGAGTCAAAGTTGAATGAGGAATCAAACATTACGCCAAGATTATGAACACTGGTCTTCGCAGATAAGTAAAAAGCAGCAATCACTTGACTAATTCTTGTGTGCATATCAGGAGGAGCAATAATCGTGGCTTCAATCTCGTCAGACTTTAAAACAAGGCAATTGTTGCAGAGCCGGTCACTGATCGCAGATAAAGAGTCAGCCAGGCCAGACAGCCCGTCCAGCTGCCGAGGCACAAAAGACATGTAGAATTGAATGTCATAAATAAAATTAATAAGAAGAAATGGCAGAGAAAGACTGAACGATGCTGGCTAAAAGAAGCATGTAAAAGGAGAATAATAATCGACCCAGGATGGAACCCTGACGAACCCCACAGGTTAAACAAGCACTGTCTGCTCACCCTAACAGAGAATGTCCTACTAGATAAATAGGAGGGACACCAGTCTAGTGCTCAGCCAGAGATACCAGCCTAAACCTTATTCTGGTCAACAGAATCAAAGGCAGCACTGAGGTCAAGCAACACAAGCACAGAGTATCAATTTCCTGCATCAGATGCCATTAAAAGATCATTATAGAGCTTTAAAGGAGCAGTTTCAGTGGAGTGCTGCTTTTAAAAAGCAAAGGGTCAGAAATTTGTAGTGTGTATAATAAAGTTGTCCAAATTGATTTTCGGCAACTTTTTCTAATAATTTGCTAATGAATGGTAATTTTGAATTAGGCTGGTAATTACTAGCAGAGCTGGCTAGTAATGGAATTACCTCAGCATGCTTAAAGTAAGACGGAACACAACTTTGCCTCAGTGAGCAGTTAGTTATAGAGAACAGTAGAGGGCCAATGCCTGTGAGAGATCCAAACAGGAAGGAGGAGGTCAGATCTGTAAAGAGGGTAATAAAGGTTTCATCTTAACGATTACAATAAGTCATTCAGCGTATCTGGAATGAGTTACGATCAACCTGATCGATAATAGGAAGATGATATTACGCAGGGACCAAACTGGACCAAGTCCAAAGTCCTCACATAGTAATAAAGCAAAGTAAACTGGAAATTCTTACTAACAGTACTACAAAAATTTGGAATAATACTGATTTTTCACTTGAAAAGAAACTGTAAAGAACACACGGCAGACCCGTCCACACAGTCATGCTTTTCAGCATCTTTATTCTTATCTCCAAAAGTTGATTCTGTTCATCTGGACGTAGCGTTTTCAGTGGGAGAAACGTTTCATCACTCATCCAAGTGACTTCTTCAGTCTCAGCTGACTGCAGGTTTCCCCAATCTTATAAACAGTACATTTGCATAATGGCTGAAACCAGCTCACTGAAGGAACAATGGGCTGGGGGGTCAGTTCCTTGATCACCAAGTATCATCATGTATCAATCATGTCTTAGTGATGATGAGTAATTACTAATAAGCCTGATATTATGGTGTCTCAGAGTTTAAATAGGAGTTGAAAAAGAATAATTTTAGAATGAATCAGAATTAAAAAACAAACAAACAACGGAAGTCTTTAGTCATGTGTAGTACTTGACTTTGACCTGCAGATGGCAGTATTTTCACTCAGTCATCATAAGAGACTCACTGAAACAACAATCAATAAAGCAATTAATTGGCACAACAACAGCTAATGATTGATAAAATAACATAGTCTTTATTAGTCCTAGATATGTGAAATTCACACTGTACAGCAGCAAAGTAGACAGGGCAGGAATAAATGAATACACACAGCATACCTACAAACAACAATACTACGCAAAACTGCTCAAAGAAGTCCTGCCATTAATTAATGCTTCAATCTTAAATATGATCAGCCTATCTCTAATAATTGGCTATGTACCACAGGGCTTCAAGCTGGCAGTAGTTTTCTTTTTCTTTTTCTTTTTTTTTACAAAATTTTATTAGTTTTCATTTCACAAACAACCCATAATTACATAATATAATATGGTGTACAGTTCACAGCACTAAAAAACAAAGCAAAAAACCCGAAAACAAACCAGTTTGAACACTGAAGAAAATCCTTGTAGCATACTATAAGAGACATCGGGTTCCACATAGTTCAGGCACGGTTCCCATTTCTGGGAACCTGGCAGTAGTTAAACCTTTACTTAAAAAGCCATCCCTAGACCCAGCTGTCTTAGCTAATTATAGGCCAATCTCCAACCTTCCTTTCATATCAAAAATCCTTGAAAGAGTAGTTGTCAAACAGCTAACAGATCATCTGCAGAGGAATGGCTTATTTGAAGAGTTTCAGTCAGGTTTCAGAGCTCATCACAGCACAGAAACAGCTTTAGTGAAGGTTACAAATGATCTTCTTATGGCCTCTGACAGTGGACTCATCTCTGTGCTTGTCCTGCTAGACCTCAGTGCAGCGTTCGATACTGTCGACCATAATATTCTATTAGAGCGATTAGAGCGTGCTGTAGGTATTACA